>JAXCGZ010023054.1:0-72048 GCA_037179515.1 Halocaridina rubra
AGCTTAAGATTCATTCATTTCAATAATCGAGCCAATGGTAATCGGGTTTCATGTGCAATGTTAAAAAGCAAAATAAAAATAAATTTATAAAATCAGTCTGTCTGTTCGGGTCCCTGTTCGGGCGCCAAATATGTGGGGGGGGGGTTTAAATGATGCTAGAGTGTTTTTAAGATTCTGTTTTACTAAGGGGACTCAAAGTACCGAGCTCGGTTAAGAGCTCACAAACAGACAGGACAGATATTTGTACTTGAACACCCCATTTTTATTACCATTAGTCGGTTAAATGAAACTCAGAATTCAACTTTCTTTTAATTTTGGAAATGCAATGACATTAAAAGAATTGAATTAAATTTCTCAAATTAAATTTTATGAAATGCTGCCTCGAATCCCGGAGGAGGTGAGTATGAGTTCGTTTCCCGGCACCACGGACGTATGCCAAGACTTTGGCCTCAACTCGATGATTACCTCTGTCACACAGGCAGAGTAGAATACAGGACACTGCAATTTCAGAAACAGAAATGACACACTGTTTATAATGGGAAACTGAAAGCATGAGCACACATATAATGAGTTTCCAATGTCATTCTACTGGATGAATATATATAGGTTATTCACAGCTAACCAGAAATATTTATGCTACCATAATAGCATACAAAACATTAATTCTTTACTGGTTTTAAAGAAAATAATATATTCACAATAAATGAAGAATAAGCAAGACAAATACAGTCCTGTATGTATTCCTTAAATTGTGGGCAACCACAAAAGTTGCAATGCTTATTCCTGATATGAAATTAATATGGTAAAACACTCTATTTAGGATAAAGGAAGAATCTACGAGATAAATACAGTATTCATTCACTTTTAGTTATCAAGAACTTTGCAATGAAAAAAAAGGGTGCAAAACCACCTTTTGAGGTATTTGCAACTTTTAACTCAAAACACTTTATCCCCAACATATGAAGAATTAGCAAGATAAATACGGTATGCATTCATTAAATTGTGGTTAACAAGAAATATTTGCATAGCCAACTGGGAAAAATTACCTTTTGAATATTTGCAATTTGGCTTTTTGGCAAATAGCTTTATTGACGAGTTTTTGAAGTAAAAACACTTTATTTACGATGATAGAAAGGGGTGAAATGAAATTAGAATTTATTAGGAAGAGAGATAGATTTTTACGGGCTCATAACCAGTCTTCAGAGGATGAGATTTTCGTTTATCACATTCAGTGAAAAGAAACTTCTCAGCAATATATATCAGCTGTAATTTACAGGTTAAGGAATTAACTTTGGCATGTGAGATTCCAGTGTAGTAATCTACAAAATTTCGTGTGACTGGGAATGGAATCTGAGAATAGAAATCCATAAGATTTATCCAGTAACGAATGTAACTAATTCTCGAAAATAAACCAATTTGCTTGACCCACGAGCTTTACCATACACTATCCCTCACCTTGTTGTGCTAGATGAATTCCTTGTTGTGCTAGATGAATTCCTGTGAAGATGCCACGTAAAAGGATTTTAAATAAACTTAGACCACCCAGGCGAAATGTTGCCTCTGGGCAGTCTCGGCGCCAAAAGAGAGCGTCTCCTTGTTGTGCTTCGTGACGTCATCTGTAGGAGACATTCCTAGAGCAGTAATTGGCTCTGATTTCATTTTAAGGACTATTTTAGTGGTGGTCCCTGGCAGGCAATTATAGCAGAGATGCAAGGGAGAGACAGTATTTTTAGGTGCAACAAGTGGAAGCAAATAAAATAAAACGAGAATAATAATGAAAAGTTAGGTTACTGGTTATTCTTTTCTTAATTTTCTTGGCTCGTTACAGACAGAAAAATAGGAGCAGCCTTTATATTGGGGCTATACTTCTACACGTACAAGAAGAGTAAATAAGCTATTTTTACAATTAGCTATAAGCTAAAATACAAATTGCAAATAATCATAATCTGCGAAAGTCAAGAAGTGGGAATTATTTTATTAGTTAGAAAATAACAGTTATGTTAAAGGGAATTAATTTTTTTAGTTAGAAAATAACAGTTATGTTACTAATTTATTTGTTAAGGCATCTAACAGCCTCTGTTGACATTGAGCGAAACACTCTGTCACAGGGTGAAGCTACGTGAGATAGCATATATATTTATATTTCCAGTAGTTTCATGATTTTATTGATAAAAAAAAGGTATTTCTTAGCCTAAGGATAATATAACAGTAAAAAACAGTAAAAAACATAAATACTAACAGTATTGCAACATGTAAAATACGATACCGCTATCAGCGTTTCGGACAAAGGCTTCCACCATCTTCCATTGTCTCGCCTCACTCGTGTGCGCCATTCATGTTGTGCTTATTATTATTAATATGTTTTGCTTGTGACATTTTTACTCGCATATTTTAACCTTAGCAATGCCTCCCAAGCATCCTTCATCTTCTAAGGCTTCTTGTAGTGAGCCTAAGCGGCAAAGGAAAATGTTAACCATTGTAGATAAAGTGAAACTCTTAGATATGTTGAAAGAAGGAAAAAAGTTTGTGGATGTCGGCCGCTATTTTACGTAAACGTAAAAATTATTGTAAAATACTGTACCTATGTATGTCAAGTCATCATCACCTCAATCATGGTAAGTTTTCCTATCACTTTCATAATAAAATTACGTTGCTTGCTGTTATTTATAATGTAAAGGGTGTTTTTTTAACAGTACAGGGAGGGTTTATATAGTGTAAACGTAAAAATGCATTAAAATATCTATGTACATATAGGCTGATCCTACTCCATGGATTTCCGGGTTTGCACCGGGTCCCGGAACCCAACTACCGCGATAAGTGAGGCAACTCTCTGTATATATATATATATATATATATATATATATATATATATATATATATATATATATATATATATATATATATATATATATATATATATATATATATATAGATAGATAGATAGATACATAGATAGATAGATAGATAGATAGATAGATAGATAGATAGATAGATAGATAGATAGATAGATAGATAGATAGATAGATAGATAGATAGATAGATATATATATATATATATATATATATATATATATATATATATATATATATATATATATATATATATATATATATATATATATATATATATATATATATATATATATATATATATATATATATATATATATATATATGTGATTACCTAATTGTGATTACCTAATTGTGATTACCTAACTGTGTTTACGGGAAAGAGCCCAAAGCTTGTATCTTCCCGTCTCCTGACCGGTATTTTATACTTAGTGATACTTATCATACCTGTCCTTAAAACTATGGATTGAGATAGCATTAACTACCTCCTCGCTTACCAATTCCAATTATCAACTACTCTTACACTGAAAAAGTATTTCCTTACATCCTGCAAAGAAGTTTTCTTACGAAGCTTCAAACTATGACCTCTAGTTCTAGAGCCAGCCATATCAAAATATCGATCCCTATCCACTCTATCATAACCATGAAGGAATTTAAAGACTGTCACCATATCCCCCCTCAATCTTCTAGCTTCGAGTGATGGTAAGTCTAATTCCCTAAGCTTCTCATCATAACTGAGATTGTGTATTTCTTGCACCAGTTTCGTGGCATGTCTTTGAACTTTTTTAAGCTTAGCTATGTGCTTTTTCAAGTGTGGATTCCAAAAGGGGGCTGCATATTCGAGTTTTGGCCTCACATAGGTTACATAAATATTTCTGAACATTTCCTTGTCCATGTGCCTGAAGGCTACCCTTACATTTGATAAGAATGCATATGCTGCCCTTATTATGCCATTTATATGTATTGCTGGAGACAAATCTGCCAGTATGTTTACTCCTAGATCTCTCTCATTTTCTGTCTCTTGAAGTTGTACTCCAGCCACCGAGTAGTCAAGCTTGGGCCTTATTGCACTTGTATCCATTCTCATAACCTTACATTTTGAGGTATTGAATTTCATTAGCCACTTTTTTGACCACTCATGCAGATTATTTAGATCCTCCTGAAGTTCTCTACTATTGTTCTCGTTTTTTACTTTCTTCACAATCTTTGCATCATCTGCAAACATATTCATGAATGAATTTACAGACTCTGGTAGGTCATTTACATATACAAGGAATAAAAGTGGCCCTAAAACTGAACCCTGTGGAACTCCACTACTAACTCTTCTCCATTCAGACACTGAGTGTCTTACTCTAACCCTATGTTCCCTTCCTTCTAAGTAAGTTTTTATCCATTCCAAAACATTTCCACCTATTCTAGCCATTGCTTGCAGCTTCCTAATAAGTCTCCCATGTGGAACAGTGTCAAACGCTTTCTGGAAGTCTAGGAATATGCAATCTGCCCAGCCCTCTTTTTCCTGTAAGATTCGGCTTACTTCATCATAAAATTCTAATAAGTTTGTTACTGTTGATCTACCTTCTCTGAAGCCATGTTGCCTCACTGACAAAATGTTGAAGGATTCCAAGTGAAGAGAGATATGTTTCCTTAGTAGTGTCTCCATAACTTTGCAACTATGCTGGTCCAGGAAACTGGTCTATAGTTCAGAGCCGTATCCCTCCTTCCCTTTTTGAAGATAGGTATCATATTTGCTTGTTTCCAGCATCTTGGAATCTCCCCTGACTAAAGTGACTTTTTAAATATGATACTTAGTGCCACTGATATTGAGTTTGTGCATTTTTTAAGCACAAGAGGGGATATGTCATCAGGACCTGTAGCTTTATGAACATCTAAATCCATTAGCGCTTTGCATACCTCTGTGGCTGTAAGGTTGATGTTCTCTAATACCGGCATTGAGCTTCTATCTCTGCAATCTGAGGGGGTGGGGTATTTTCTACTGTAAATACTGACTGAAACTCCTTGTTCAATTCTTTGCAGATCTCTTCATCCGTCTCAGTGATGCTTCCATCCGCTCTCTTTAGCCTTAAAACCTGTTCTTTTACCTTAAGTTTTCCTCTGATAAAGCTGTGGAAAAGCTTGGGATTTTCTATAGCCTTCCTGGTGATGTCCCTCTCATAGTCTCTCTCTGCCTCTCTCCTTTTACTTAGGTAGTCATTTCTTGCTCTTTTGTAGGTTTGCTAGGCATTTATGCTTTTTCTCCTCCTATACCTTTTCCAGCATTTGTATGTGATTACCTAATTGTGATTACCTAATTGTGTTTACGGGAAAGAGCCCAAAGCTCGTATCTTCCCGTCTCCTGATCGGTTCCATTTTGTACTTAGTGATACTTATCATACCTGTCCTTAAAACTATGGATTGAGATAGCATTAACTACCTCCTCGCTTAGCCAATTCCAATTATCAACTACTCTTACACTGAAAAAGTATTTCCTTACATCTTGCAAAGAAGTTTTCTTACGAAGCTTCAAACTATGACCTCTAGTTCTAGAGCCAGCCATATCAAAATATCGATCCCTATCCACTCTATCATAACCATGAAGGAATTTAAAGACTGTCACCATATCCCCCCCTCACTCTTCTACCTTCGAGTGATGGTAAGTCTAATTCCCTCAGCCTCTCATCATAACTGAGATTGCGTATTTCTGGCACCAGTTTCGTTGCATGTCTTTGAACTTTTTCAAGCTTAGCTATGTGCTTTTTCAAGTGCGGATTCCAAAAGGGGGCTGCATATTCGAGTTTTGGCCTCACATAGGTTACATAAATATATCTGAACATTTCCTTGTCCATGTGCCTGAAGGCTACCCTTAAATTTGATAAGAATGCATATGCTGCCCTTACTATGCCATTTATATGTATTTCTGGGGACAATTCTGCCAGTATGTTTACTCCTAGATCTCTCTCATTTTCTGTCTCTTGAAGTTGTACTCCAGCCACCGAGTAGTCAAGGTTGGGCCTTCTTGCACTTGTACCCATTCTCATTACCTTACATTTTGAAGTACTGAATTTCATTAGCCACTTTTCTGACCACTCATGCAGATTATTTAGATCCTCCTGAAGTTCTCTACCATTGTTCTCGTTTTTTACTTTCTTCACAATCTTTGCATCATCTGCAAACATATTCATGAATGAATTTACAGACTCTGGTAGGTCATTTACATATACAAGGAACAAAAATGGCCCTAAAAGTGATTACCTAATTGTATTTACGGGAAAGAGCCCAAAGCTCGTATCTTCCCGTCTCCTGATCGGTTCCATTTTATACTTAGTGATACTTATCATACCTGTCCTTAAAACTATGGATTGAGATAGCATTAACTACCTCCTCGCTTAGCCAATTCCAATTATCAACTACTCTTACACTGAAAAAGTATTGCCTTACATCCTGCAAAGAAGTTTTCTTACGAAGCTTCAAACTATGACCTCTAGTTCTAAAGCCAGCCATATCAAAATATCGATCCCTATCCACTCTATCATAACCATGAAAGAATTTAAAGACTGTCACCATATCCCCCCTCACTCTTCTAGCTTCGAGTGATGGTTAGTCTAATTCCCTCAGCCTCTCATCATAACTGAGATTGCGTATTTCTCGCACCAGTTTCATGGCATGTCTTTGAACTTTTTTAAGCTTAGCTATGTGCTTTTTCAAGTGCGGATTCCAAAAGGGGGCTGCATATTCGAGTTTTGGCCTCACATAGGTTACATAAATATTTCTGAACATTTCCTTGTCCATGTGCCTGAAGGCTACCCTTACATTTGATAAGAATGCATATGCTGCCATTACTATGCCATTTATATGTATTTCTGGAGACAAATCTGCCAGTATGTTTACTCCTAGATCTCTCTCATTTTCTGTCTCTTGAAGTTGTACTCCAGCCACCGAGTAGTCAAGGTTGGGCCTTCTTGCACTTGTACCCATTCTCATTACCTTACATTTTGAAGTACTGAATTTCATTAGCCACTTTTCTGACCACTCATGCAGATTATTTAGATCCTCCTGAAGTTCTCTACCATTGTTCTCGTTTTTTACTTTCTTCACAATCTTTGCATCATCTGCAAACATATTCATGAATGAATTTACAGACTCTGGTAGGTCATTTACATATACAAGGAACAAAAATGGCCCTAAAAGTGATTACCTAATTGTATTTACGGGAAAGAGCCCAAAGCTCGTATCTTCCCGTCTCCTGATCAGTTCCATTTTATACTTAGTGATACTTATCATACCTGTCCTTAAAACTATGGATTGAGATAGCATTAACTACCTCCTCGCTTAGCCAATTCCAATTATCAACTACTCTTACACTGAAAAAGTATTGCCTTACATCCTGCAAAGAAGTTTTCTTACGAAGCTTCAAACTATGACCTCTAGTTCTAAAGCCAGCCATATCAAAATATCGATCCCTATCCACTCTATCATAACCATGAAAGAATTTAAAGACTGTCACCATATCCCCCCTCACTCTTCTAGCTTCGAGTGATGGTTAGTCTAATTCCCTCAGCCTCTCATCATAACTGAGATTGCGTATTTCTCGCACCAGTTTCATGGCATGTCTTTGAACTTTTTTAAGCTTAGCTATGTGCTTTTTCAAGTGCGGATTCCAAAAGGGGGCTGCATATTCGAGTTTTGGCCTCACATAGGTTACATAAATATTTCTGAACATTTCCTTGTCCATGTGCCTGAAGGCTACCCTTACATTTGATAAGAATGCATATGCTGCCATTACTATGCCATTTATATGTATTTCTGGAGACAAATCTGCCAGTATGTTTACTCCTAGATCTCTCTCATTTTCTGTCTCTTGAAGTTGTACTCCAGCCACCGAGTAGTCAAGGTTGGGCCTTCTTGCACTTGCACCCATTCTCATTACCTTACATTTTGAAGTACTGAATTTCATTAGCCACTTTTCTGACCACTCATGCAGATTATTTAGATCCTCCTGAAGTTCTCTACCATTGTTCTCGTTTTTTACTTTCTTCACAATCTTTGCATCATCTGCAAACATATTCATGAATGAATTTACAGACTCTGGTAGGTCATTTACATATACAAGGAACAAAAATGGCCCTAAAAGTGATTACCTAATTGTATTTACGGGAAAGAGCCCAAAGCTCGTATCTTCCCGTCTCCTGATCAGTTCCATTTTATACTTAGTGATACTTATCATACCTGTCCTTAAAACTATGGATTGAGATAGCATTAACTACCTCCTCGCTTAGCCAATTCCAATTATCAACTACTCTTACACTGAAAAAGTATTGCCTTACATCCTGCAAAGAAGTTTTCTTACGAAGCTTCAAACTATGACCTCTAGTTCTAAAGCCAGCCATATCAAAATATCGATCCCTATCCACTCTATCATAACCATGAAAGAATTTAAAGACTGTCACCATATCCCCCCTCACTCTTCTAGCTTCGAGTGATGGTTAGTCTAATTCCCTCAGCCTCTCATCATAACTGAGATTGCGTATTTCTCGCACCAGTTTCGTGGCATGTCTTTGAACTTTTTTAAGCTTAGCTATGTGCTTTTTCAAGTGCGGATTCCAAAAGGGGGCTGCATATTCGAGTTTTGGCCTCACATAGGTTACATAAATATTTCTGAACATTTCCTTGTCCATGTACCTGAAGGCTACCCTTACATTTGATAAGAATGCATATGCTGCCCTTACTATGCCATTTATATGTATTTCTGGAGACAAATCTGCCAGTATGTTTACTCCTAGATCTCTCTCATTTTCTGTCTCTTGAAGTTGTACTCCAGCCACCGAGTAGTCAAGCTTGGGCCTTCTTGCACTTGTACCCATTCTCATTACCTTACATTTTGAAGTATTGAATTCCATTAGCCACTTTTCTGACCACTCATGCAGATTATTTAGATCCTCCTGAAGTTCTCTACCATTGTTCTCGTTTTTTACTTTCTTCACAATCTTTGCATCATCTGCAAACATATTCATGAATGAATTTACAGACTCTGGTAGGTCATTTACATATACAAGGAACAAAAGTGGCCCTAAAAATGAACCCTGTGGAACTCCACTACTAACTCTTCTCCATTCAGACACTGAGTGTCTTACTCTAACCCTATGTTCCCTTCCTTCTAAGTAAGTTTTTATCCATTCCAAAACATTTCCACCTATTCTAGCCATTGCTTGCAGCTTCCTAATAAGTCTCCCATGTGGAACAGTGTCAAACGCTTTCTGGAAGTCTAGGAATATGCAATCTGCCCAGCCCTCTTTTTCCTGTAAGATTCGGCTTACTTCATCATAAAATTCTAATAAGTTTGTTACTGTTGATCTACCTTCTCTGAAGCCATGTTGCCTCACTGACAAAATGTTGAAGGATTCCAAGTGAAGAGAGATATGTTTCCTTAGTAGTGTCTCCATAACTTTGCAACTATGCTGGTCCAGGAAACTGGTCTATAGTTCAGAGCCGTATCCCTCCTTCCCTTTTTGAAGATAGGTATCATATTTGCTTGTTTCCAGCATCTTGGAATCTCCCCTGACTCCAGTGACTTTTTAAATATGATACTTAGTGCCAATGATATTGAGTTTGTGCATTTTTTAAGCACAAGAGGGGATATGTCATCAGGACCTGTAGCTTTATGAACATCTAAATCCATTAGCACTTTGCATACCTCTGTGGCTGTAAGGTTGATGTTCTCTAATACCGGCATTGAGCTTCTATCTCTGCAATCTGAGGGGGTGGGGTATTTTCTACTGTAAATACTGACTGAAACTCATTGTTCAATTCTTTGCAGATCTCTTCATCCGTCTCAGTGATGCTTCCATCCGCTCTCTTTAGCCTTAAAACCTGTTCTTTTACCTTAAGTTTTCCTCTGATAAAGCTGTGGAAAAGCTTGGGATTTTCTATAGCCTTCCTGGTGATGTCCCTCTCATAGTCTCTCTCTGCCTCTCTCCTTTTACTTAGGTAGTCATTTCTTGCTCTTTTGTAGGTTTGCTAGGCATTTATGATTTTTCTCCTCCTATACCTTTTCCAGCATTTGCATGTGATTACCTAATTGTGATTACCTAATTGTGTTTACGGGAAAGAGCCCAAAGCTCGTATCTTCCCGTCTCCTGATCGGTTCCATTTTGTACTTAGTGATACTTATCATACCTGTCCTTAAAACTATGGATTGAGATAGCATTAACTACCTCCTCGCTTAGCCAATTCCAATTATCAACTACTCTTACACTGAAAAAGTATTTCCTTACATCTTGCAAAGAAGTTTTCTTACGAAGCTTCAAACTATGACCTCTAGTTCTAGAGCCAGCCATATCAAAATATCGATCCCTATCCACTCTATCATAACCATGAAGGAATTTAAAGACTGTCACCATATCCCCCCTCAATCTTCTAGCTTCGAGTGATGGTAAGTCTAATTCCCTAAGCTTCTCATCATAACTGAGATTGTGTATTTCTTGCACCAGTTTCGTGGCATGTCTTTGAACTTTTTCAAGCTTAGCTATGTGCTTTCTCAAGTGTGGATTCCAAAAGGGAGCTTCATATTCGAGTTTTGGCCTCACATAGGTTACATAAATATTTCTGAACATTTCCTTGTCCATGTGCCTGAAGGCTACCCTTACATTTGATAAGAATGCATATGCTGCCCTTATTATGCCATTTATATGTATTGCTGGAGACAAATCTGCCAGTATGTTTACTCCTAGATCTCTCTCATTTTCTGTCTCTTGAAGTTGTACTCCAGCCACCGAGTAGTCAAGCTTGGGCCTTATTGCACTTGTATCTATTCTCATAACCTTACATTTTGAGGTATTGAATTTCATTAGCCACTTTTCTGACCACTCATGCAGATTATTTAGATCCTCCTGAAGTTCTCTACTATTGTTCTCGTTTTTTACTTTCTTCACAATCTTTGCATCATCTGCAAACATATTCATGAATGAATTTACAGACTCTGGTAGGTCATTTACATATACAAGGAACAAAAGTGGCCCTAAAAATGAACCCTGTGGAACTCCACTACTAACTCTTCTCCATTCAGACACTGAGTGTCTTACTCTAACCCTATGTTCCCTTCCTTCTAAGTAAGTTTTTATCCATTCCAAAACATTTCCACCTATTCTAGCCATTGCTTGCAGCTTCCTATTAAGTCTCCCATGTGGAACAGTGTCAAACACTTTCTGGAAGTCTAGGAATATGCAATCTGCCCAGCCCTCTTTTTCCTGTAAGATTCGGCTTACTTCATCATAAAATTCTAATAAGTTTGTTACTGTTGATCTACCTTCTCTGAAGCCATGTTGCCTCACTGACAAAATGTTGAAGGATTCCAAGTGAAGAGAGATATGTTTCCTTAGTAGTGTCTCCATAACTTTGCAACTATGCTGGTCCAGGAAACTGGTCTATAGTTCAGAGCCGTATCCCTCCTTCCCTTTTTGAAGATAGGTATCATATTTGCTTGTTTCCAGCATCTTGGAATCTCCCCTGACTCCAGTGACTTTTTAAATATGATACTTAGTGCCACTGATATTGAGTTTGTGCATTTTTTAAGCACAAGAGGGGATATGTCATCAGGACCTGTAGCTTTATGAACATCTAAATCCATTAGCGCTTTGCATACCTCTGTGGCTGTAAGGTTGATGTTCTCTAATACCGGCATTGAGCTTCTATCTCTGCAATCTGAGGGGGTGGGGAATTTTCTACTGTAAATACTGATTGAAACTCCTTGTTCAATTCTTTGCAGATCTCTTCATCCGTCTCAGTGATGCTTCCATCCGCTCTCTTTAGCCTTAAAACCTGTTCTTTTACCTTAAGTTTTCCTCTGATAAAGCTGTGGAAAAGCTTGGGATTTTCTATAGCCTTCCTGGTGATGTCCCTCTCATAGTCTCTCTCTGCCTCTCTCCTTTTACTTAGGTAGTCATTTCTTGCTCTTTTGTAGGTTTGCTAGGCATTTATGCTTTTTCTCCTCCTATACCTTTTCCAGCATTTGTATGTGATTACCTAATTGTGATTACCTAATTGTGTTTACGGGAAAGAGCCCAAAGCTCGTATCTTCCCGTCTCCTGATCGGTTCCATTTTGTACTTAGTGATACTTATCATACCTGTCCTTAAAACTATGGATTGAGATAGCATTAACTACCTCCTCGCTTAGCCAATTCCAATTATCAACTACTCTTACACTGAAAAAGTATTTCCTTACATCTTGCAAAGAAGTTTTCTTACGAAGCTTCAAACTATGACCTCTAGTTCTAGAGCCAGCCATATCAAAATATCGATCCCTATCCACTCTATCATAACCATGAAGGAATTTAAAGACTGTCACCATATCCCCCCCTCACTATTCTAGCTTCGAGTGATGGTAAGTCTAATTTCCTCAGCCGCTCATCATAACTGAGATTGCGTATTTCTCGCACCAGTTTCGTGGCATGTCTTTGAACTTTTTTAAGCTTAGCTATGTGCTTTTTCAAGTGCGGATTCCAAAAGGGGGCTGCATATTCGAGTTTTGGCCTCACATAGGTTACATAAATATATCTGAACATTTCCTTGTCCATGTGCCTGAAGGCTACCCTTAAATTTGATAAGAATGCATATGCTGCCCTTACTATGCCATTTATATGTATTTCTGGGGACAAATCTGCCAGTATGTTTACTCCTAGATCTCTCTCATTTTCTGTCTCTTGAAGTTGTACTCCAGCCACCGAGTAGTCAAGGTTGGGCCTTCTTGCACTTGTACCCATTCTCATTACCTTACATTTTGAAGTACTGAATTTCATTAGCCACTTTTCTGACCACTCATGCAGATTATTTAGATCCTCCTGAAGTTCTCTACCACTGTTCTCGTTTTTTACTTTCTTCACAATCTTTGCATCATCTGCAAACATATTCATGAATGAATTTACAGACTCTGGTAGGTCATTTACATATACAAGGAACAAAAATGGCCCTAAAAGTGATTACCTAATTGTATTTACGGGAAAGAGCCCAAAGCTCGTATCTTCCCGTCTCCTGATCAGTTCCATTTTATACTTAGTGATACTTATCATACCTGTCCTTAAAACTATGGATTGAGATAGCATTAACTACCTCCTCGCTTAGCCAATTCCAATTATCAACTACTCTTACACTGAAAAAGTATTGCCTTACATCCTGCAATGAAGTTTTCTTACGAAGCTTCAAACTATGACCTCTAGTTCTAAAGCCAGCCATATCAAAATATCGATCCCTATCCACTCTATCATAACCATGAAAGAATTTAAAGACTGTCACCATATCCCCCCTCTCTCTTCTAGCTTCGAGTGATGGTTAGTCTAATTCCCTCAGCCTCTCATCATAACTGAGATTGAGTATTTCTCGCACCAGTTTCGTGGCATGTCTTTGAACTTTTTTAAGCTTAGCTATGTGCTTTTTCAAGTGCGGATTCCAAAAGGGGGCTGCATATTCGAGTTTTGGCCTCACATAGGTTACATAAATATTTCTGAACATTTCCTTGTCCATGTACCTGAAGGCTACCCTTACATTTGATAAGAATGCATATGCTGCCCTTACTATGCCATTTATATGTATTTCTGGAGACAAATCTGCCAGTATGTTTACTCCTAGATCTCTCTCATTTTCTGTCTCTTGAAGTTGTACTCCAGCCACCGAGTAGTCAAGCTTGGGCCTTCTTGCACTTGTACCCATTCTCATTACCTTACATTTTGAAGTATTGAATTCCATTAGCCACTTTTCTGACCACTCATGCAGATTATTTAGATCCTCCTGAAGTTCTCTACCATTGTTCTCGTTTTTTACTTTCTTCACAATCTTTGCATCATCTGCAAACATATTCATGAATGAATTTACAGACTCTGGTAGGTCATTTACATATACAAGGAACAAAAGTGGCCCTAAAAATGAACCCTGTGGAACTCCACTACTAACTCTTCTCCATTCAGACACTGAGTGTCTTACTCTAACCCTATGTTCCCTTCCTTCTAAGTAAGTTTTTATCCATTCCAAAACATTTCCGCCTATTCTAGCCATTGCTTGCAGCTTCCTAATGAGTCTCCCATGTGGAACAGTGTCAAACGCTTTCTGGAAGTCTAGGAATATGCAATCTGCCCTGCCCTCTTTTTCCTGTAAGATTCGGCTTACTTCATCATAAAATTCTAATAAGTTTGTTACTGTTGATCTACCTTCTCTGAAGCCATGTTGCCTCACTGACAAAAAGTTGAAGGATTCCAAGTGAAGAGAGATATGTTTCCTTAGTAGTGTCTCCATAACTTTGCAACTATGCTGGTCCAGGAAACTGGTCTATAGTTCAGAGCCGTATCCCTCCTTCCCTTTTTGAAGATAGGTATCATATTTGCTTGTTTCCAGCATCTTGGAATCTTCCCTGACTCCAGGATATGTCATCAGGACCTGTAGCTTTATGAACATCTAAATCCATTAGCGCTTTGCATACCTCTGTGGCTGTAAGGTTGATGTTCTCTAATACCGGCATTGAGCTTCTATCTCTGCAATCTGAGGGGGTGGGGTATTTTCTACTGTAAATACTGACTGAAACTCCTTGTTCAATTCTTTGCAGATCTCTTCATCCGTCTCAGTGATGCTTCCATCCGCTCTCTTTAGCCTTAAAACCTGTTCTTTTACCTTAAGTTTTCCTCTGATAAAGCTGTGGAAAAGCTTGGGATTTTCTATAGCCTTCCTGGTGATGTCCCTCTCATAGTCTCTCTCTGCCTCTCTCCTTTTACTTAGGTAGTCATTTCTTGCTCTTTTGTAGGTTTGCTAGGCATTTATGCTTTTTCTCCTCCTATACCTTTTCCAGCATTTGTATGTGATTACCTAATTGTGATTACCTAATTGTGTTTACGGGAAAGAGCCCAAAGCTCGTATCTTCCCGTCTCCTGATCGGTTCCATTTTGTACTTAGTGATACTTATCATACCTGTCCTTAAAACTATGGATTGAGATAGCATTAACTACCTCCTCGCTTAGCCAATTCCAATTATCAACTACTCTTACACTGAAAAAGTATTTCCTTACATCTTGCAAAGAAGTTTTCTTACGAAGCTTCAAACTATGACCTCTAGTTCTAGAGCCAGCCATATCAAAATACCGATCCCTATCCACTCTATCATAACCATGAAGGAATTTAAAGACTGTCACCATATCCCCCCTCACTCTTCTAGCTTCGAGTGATGGTAAGTCTAATTCCCTCAGCCTCTCATCATAACTGAGATTGCGTATTTCTCGCACCAGTTTCGTGGCATGTCTTTGAACTTTTTCAAGCTTAGCTATGTGCTTTTTCAAGTGCGGATTCCAAAAGGGGGCTGCATATTCGAGTTTTGGCCTCACATAGGTTACATAAATATATCTGAACATTTCCTTTTCCATGTGCCTGAAGGCTACCTTTACATTTGATAAGAATGCATATGCTGCCCTTACTATGCCATTTATATGTATTTCTGGGGACAAATCTGCCAGTATGTTTACTCCTAGATCTCTCTCATTTTCTGTCTCTTGAAGTTGTACTCCAGCCACCGAGTAGTCAAGGTTGGGCCTTCTTGCACTTGTACCCATTCTCATTACCTTACATTTTGAAGTACTGAATTTCATTAGCCACTTTTCTGACCACTCATGCAGATTATTTAGATCCTCCTGAAGTTCTCTACCATTATTCTCGTTTTTTACTTTCTTCACAATCTTTGCATCATCTGCAAACATATTCATGAATGAATTTACAGACTCTGGTAGGTCATTTACATATACAAGGAACAAGAATGGCCCTAAAAGTGATTACCTAATTGTATTTACGGGAAAGAGCCCAAAGCTCGTATCTTCCCGTCTCCTGATCAGTTCCATTTTATACTTAGTGATACTTATCATACCTGTCCTTAAAACTATGGATTGAGATAGCATTAACTACCTCCTCGCTTAGCCAATTCCAATTATCAACTACTCTTACACTGAAAAAGTATTGCCTTACATCCTGCAAAGAAGTTTTCTTACGAAGCTTCAAACAGTGACCTCTAGTTCTAAAGCCAGCCATATCAAAATATCGATCCTTATCCACTCTATCATACCCATGAAAGAATTTAAAGACTGTCACCATATCCCCCCTCACTCTTCTAGCTTCGAGTGATGGTAAGTCTAATTCCCTCAACCTCTCATCATAACTGAGATTGCGTATTTCTGGCACCAGTTTCGTGGCATGTCTTTGAACTTTTTTAAGCTTAGCTATGTGCTTTTTCAAGTGCGGATTCCAAAAGGGGGCTGCATATTCGAGTTTTAGCCTCACATAGGTTACATAAATATTTCTGAACATTTCCTTGTCCATGTGCCTGAAAGCTACCCTTACATTTGATAAGACTGCATATGCTGCCCTTACTATGCCATTTATATGTATTTCTGGAGACAAATCTGCCAGTATGTTTACTCCTAGATCTCTCTCATTTTCTGTCTCTTGAAGTTGTACTCCAGCCACCGAGTAGTCAAGCTTGGGCCTTCTTGCACTTGTACCCATTCTCATTACCTTACATTTTGAAGTATTGAATTCCATTAGCCACTTTTCTGACCACTCATGCAGATTATTTAGATCCTCCTGAAGTTCTCTACCATTGGTCTCGTTTTTTACTTTCTTCACAGTCTTTGCATCATCTGCAAACATATTCATGAATGAATTTACAGACTCTGGTAGGTCATATACATATACAAGGAACAAAAGTGGCCCTAAAAATGAACCCTGTGGAGCTCCACTACTAACTCTTCTCCATTCAGACACTGAGTGTCTTACTCTAACCCTCTGTTCCCTTCCTTCTAAGTAAGTTTTTATCCATTCCAAAACATTTCCACCTATTCTAGCCATTGCTTGCAGCTTCCTAATAAGTCTCCCATGTGGAACATTGTCAAACGCTTTCTGGAAGTCTAGGAATATGCAATCTGCCCAGCCCTCTCTTTCCTGTAAGATTTGGCTTACCTCATCATAAAATTCTAATAAGTTTGTTACTGTTGATCTACCTTCTCTGAAGCCATGTTGCCTCACTGACAAAAAGTTGAAGGATTCCAAGTGAAGAGAGATATGTTTCCTTAGTAGTTTCTCTATAACTTTGCACACTATGCTGATCAAGGAAACTGGTCTATTGTTCAGAGCCGTATCCCTCCTTCCCTTTTTGAAGATAGGTATGACATTTGCTTGTTTCCAGCATCTTGGAATCTCCCCCGACTCCAGTGACTCCTTAAAAATGATACTTAGTGCCACTGATATTGTGTTTGCGCATTTTTTAAGCACATGAGGGGACATGTCATCAGGACCTGTAGCTTTATGAACATCTAAATCCATCAGCGCTTTGCATACCTCTGTGGCTATAAGGTTGATGTTCTCTAATACCGGCCCTTGAGCTTCTATCACTCCAATCTGAGGAGGTGGGATATTTTCTACTGTAAATACTGACTGAAACTCCTTGTTCAATTCTTTGCAGATCTCTTCATCCGTCTCAGTGATGCTTCCATCCGCTCTCTTTAGCCTTAAAACCTGTTCTTTTACCTTCAGTTTTCCTCTGATAAAGCTGGGGAAATGCTTGGGATTTTCTTTAGCCTTCCTGGTGATGTCCCTCTCATAGTCTCTCTCTGCCTCTCTCCTTTTACTTAGGTAGTCATTTCTTGCTCTTTTGTAGGTTTGCCAGGCATTTATGTTTTTTCTCCTCCTATACCTTTTCCAGCATTTGTCTCTCCATGTATGTATGTATGTATGTATGTATCTATGTATGTACTTACCTAATTGTACTTACCTAATTGTGTTTACGGGAAAGAGCCCAAAGCTCATATCTTCCCGTCTCCTGATCAGTTCCATTTTATACTTAGTGATACTTATCATACCTGTCCTTAAAACTATGGATTGAGATAGCATTAACTACCTCCTCGCTTAGCCAATTCCAATTATCAACTACTCTTACACTGAAAAAGTATTTCCTTACATCCTGCAAAGAAGTTTTCTTATGAAGCTTCAAACTATGGCCTCTAGTTCTAGAGCCAGCCATATCAAAATATCGATCCTTATCCACTCTATCATAACCATGAAGGAATTTAAAGACTGTCACCATATCCCCCCTCAATCTTCTACCTTCGAGTGATGGTAAGTCTAATTCCCTCAGCCTCTCATCATAACTGAGATTGCGTATTTCTGGCACCAGTTTCGTGGCATGTCTTTGAACTTTTTCAAGCTTAGCTATGTGCTTTTTCAAGTGTGGATTCCAAAATTGGGCTGCATATTCGAGTTTTGGCCTCACATAGGTTACATATATATTTCTGAACATTTCCTTGTCTATTTGCCTGAAGGCTACCCTTGCATTTGATAAGAATGCATATGCTGCCCTTACTATGCCATTTATATGTATTTCTGGAGACAAATCTGCCAGTATGTTTACTCCTAGATCTCTCTCATTTTTTCTCTTGAAGCTGTACTCCAGCCACCGAGTAGTAAAGCTTGGCCTTCTTGCACTTATACCCATTCTCATTACCTTACATTTTGAAAAATTGAAGTTCATTAGCCACTTTTCTGACCACTCATGCAGATTATTTAGATCCTACTGAAGTTCTCTACCATTGTTCCCGTTTTTTACTTTCTTCACAATCTTTGCATCATCTGCAAACATATTCATGAATGAATTTACAGACTCTGGTAGGTCATTTACATATACAAGGAACAAAAGTGGCCCTAAAACTGAACCCTGTGGAACTTCACTACTAACTCTTCTCCATTCAGACACTGAGTGTCTTACTCTAACCCTCTGTTCCCTTCCTTCTAAGTAAGTTTTTATCCATTCCAAAACATTTCCACCTATTCTAGCCATTGCTTGCAGCTTACTAATAAGTCTCCCATGTGGAACACTGTTAAATGCTTTCTGGAAGTCTAGGAATATGCAATCTGCCCAGCCCTCTCTTTCCTGTAAGATTCGGCTTACCTCATCATAAAATTCTAATAAGTTTGTTATTGTTGATCTACCTTCTCTGAAGCCATGTTGCCTCAGACAAAAAGTTGAAGGATTCCAAGTGAAGAGAGATATGTTTCCTTAGTAGTTTCTCCATAGCTTTGCAACTATGCTGGTCCAGGAAACTGGTCTCTAGTTCAGAGCCGTATCCCTCCTTCCCTTTTTGAAGATAGGTATCACATTTGCTTGTTTCCAGCATCTTGGAATCTCCCCCTGAATCCAGTGATTTTTTAAATATGATACTTAGTGCCACAGATACTGAGTTTGCGCATTTTTTAAGCACATGAGGGGATATGTCATCAGGACCTGTAGCTTTATGAACATCTAAATCAATCAGCGCTTTGCATACCTCTGTGGCTGTAAGGTTGATGTTCTCTAATACCGGCCCTTGAGATTCTCTCTGCAATCTGAGGAGGTGGGGTATTTTCTACTGTAAATACTGACTGAAACTCCTTGTTCAATTCTTTTCAGATCTCGTCAGCCGTCTCAGTGATGCTTCCATCCGCTCTCTTTAGCCTTAAAACCTGTTCTTTTGCCTTCAGTTTTCCTCTGATAAAGCTGTGAAAAAGCTTGGGATTTTCTTCAGCCTTCCTGGTGATGTCCCTCCCATAGTCTCTCTCTGCCTCTCTCCTTTTACTTAGGTAGCCATTTCTTGCTCTTTTGTAGGTTTGCCAGGCATTTATGTTTTTTCTCCTCCTATACCTTTTCCAGCATTTGTCTCTCCACTCCTTAGCTCTTTTACACCCATTATCAAACCATTTCTCTCTGGCATGAATTACACCTACTTTGGTGACAGGTATGCGGCAATCTACTATCTTCCCATATTTCTCACAAAAGATGTCATACATTTCTTGTACAGATTTGTTGTAAAATAAGGTTCTCCAGTCAATAACTGCAAAAAGCTCATTCATTTTGATGTAATCTCCTTTCGGATAGTTCCTCCTCATGTCCTCGGTGCCTCTACTCTCAGGCAGAATATCTTCAATGATATATTCCATCAACAACACACAGTGGTCACTTTCCAATTGGTGGTTCATACTCAATTTTTTCAGTATCCAACACATTATCTGTGAATACTAGATCAAGTAGTGATGGCTTATCCCCTCCCCTGGCCCTTGTTGGTTCCATTACATGTTGGTGTAGGAAATTCCCTTGTACGCAATCTAGGAATCTTGCCCCGAATGAGTCCTCACCACTGTGTGGGTCAAGAATTATCCAATCTATCTCTTTATGATTAAAATCTCCCATAATCAAAATCCTACATTTTTTTCTCCCATGCCATGTTAACAACTGAGTTTTTGACTTCAATAGTACCTATATGACTTTCCTCATAAACTTCAAGCCTATTCTGGTTCCTTGGTGGGTTATATACAAGAATTATTATAATGCTCTCTGACCCAGTATTTATGCGAGTAACAAGAAATTCCTTGAACTCACTTTCTATAGCCAAGTTTATTTCTTAAACTTGAATCCTTTCACTTATGAGCATTGCTATCCCTCCACCAGTCCTCTCAGATCTTTCAACCCCTAATATTCTGAAGCCCCTAGGAAAAACTGTTACACTGTTTATGTCCTCACTCAACTTAGTCTCTGTAATTGCTACTATATCTGCCTTACTGTTGTGAATCCTAGCTTTTAATTCTACTGCCTTACCAGCTAATCCATCAGCATTTGTGTATAACAATCTTAATGAGGTCCCATCCCCTGATCTTCTGTCATTATCTTCTTTATCTCCCCTTTGTCTGGAAGAATTCTGAAATGAAAATTTTTCTTCTCTTCTCCATTTCTTTCCTCATTTAACTTTCTTGCCTCTTGCAACAAGTTTTGTATCTTTCCCATCTCTTCCTGTGTTCTGTATCGTCTAATGAACACTTCTTTGAAGTCTTGAAGGTCTTTTAGACTTTTTTTTCTCAACAATATTTCCCTACATGTTTCCCCTCTCTCAAAGGTTACTTTTGTTGGTCTCGGCTTTCCTTCCCTCGAATATTTACCTAGTTGGTGTATGTTTACAATATCATCAGGACCACAAACTACTCCAAGCTTTCTTATCAGATCTACAACCCTAGCTTTATTTTCTTGAAGTCTCCCCTGCCATGTTAGCTCCTGGGATTCGCTTATGCCTGAGATTACCACTGTCTTCTCTTTATCAAGTACCTCTTTAATCAGTGGCATTGCCCTTTCCATCACAACGTCTTTCATATTTTTGATTACTGTCTCTTTATAGTCAACTGTTTGTATGTTCTCCAGTGCCACCACCTTTACAGCCTCTTTTACTGCCACATTCCCCTTTTGTGCATCAGCAAAGGAAGTTTTCATGGCATCATTTCCCATATTCAGCTCCTGGAACCCTTTTCTTAATTGTTCAATGTTTTCCTTAATCTGGACATTCCAAGCAGCAATCTCGTCTCTCTCAGAAGAGAGCAGTGAACTAACATCTAATTCCTTTAGGTTGTCATTCAGCTGTTTGTTCTTATCTTCTTGTTTAGAAATTCTAGATTCTAGTTCACTCTTTTCTCCTTCCAGCTTCTTTATTCTTTTTTCTAGTTCCTTTCTCTCCTGCCCTTGTGCTTTATTTGCTTCCTCCAAAGATCTTATTTGCTCTCTGAGTGTTTCATTCTCTTTCATTTCTCCATCCATATTCCAAATTTTTTCATCAAGGCTTATAACCATTGCCTCTAAATCCTTGATTTTCTGTTTTAGTCTCCTAATAGCTACCCCTCCTCTGGACCCATGAGTGGGAGAGGCTTGGGACAGAGATGGCCTCATTTTTATGTTCTCCCTCTCACAGAATATAGAAAGAAGAAGAGAAAGAGAAAAAAAAGAGAAAACTTTTATTTAAGCTTCACACAGAATTTTTATATCTCCATATAAGTGCTATTTAGTGACTTAGTTTATCTTTTCTAGTAACACACTTCTTAACTTAAAATTTGACTATGGTAATTTGAGGATAAAAAGAAAATGAAAAAAAAATGTTACAAAACAAAAGTCAAACCTGAAGGAAAATTCGAATTTGTGTCTGAGGAGGCACCCACCTGTTTCTACTATGTATTCTTCTTAACTGATAAACTCACTTGCTAACCAAGATATGTTATCATAGGATTAGACTTTACATTTAACTCAATATATATACAAAATAAAAAAAATAGTAAAAGAGAAAGCTAAAATAAAAGAAAAAATGAAGAAAATAAAAGAAAATAAGACAGCTGTACTACTTGGCAACTTAACTCAGTTATGTATGTACTTACCTAATTGTGTTTACGGGAAAGAGCCCAAAGCTCGTATCTTCCCGTCTCCTGATCGGTAACATTTTATACTTAGTGATACTTATCATACCTGTCCTTAAAACTATGGATTGAGATAGCATTAACTACCTCCTCGCTTATCCAATTCCAGTTATCAACTACTCTTACACTGAAAAAGTATTTCCTCACATACTGCAAAGAAGTTTTCTTACGAAGCTTCAAACTATGACCTCTAGTTCTAGAGCCAGGCATATCAAAATATCGATCCCTATCCACTCTATCATAACCATGAAGGAATTTGAAGACTGTCACCATATCCACCCTCAATCTTCTAGCTTCGAGTGATGGTAAGTCTAATTCTCTCAGCCTCTCATCATAACTGAGATTGCATATTTCTGGCACCAGGCTCGTGGCATGTCTTTGAACTATGTATGTATGTATGTATGTATGTATGTGATTACCTAATTGTGTTTACGGGAAAGAGCCCAAAGTTCGTATCTTCCCGTCTCCTGATTGGTTCCATTTTATACTTAGTGATACTTATCATACCTGTCTTTAAAACTATGGATTGAGATAGCATTAACTACCTCCTCGCTTAGCCAATTCCAATTATCAACTACTCTTACACTGAAAAAGTATTTCCTTACATCCTGCACAGAAGTTTTCTTATGAAGCTTCAAACTATGACCTCTAGTTCTAGAGCCAGGCATATCAAAATATCGATCCCTATCCACTCTGTCATAACCTTGAAGGAATTTAAAGACTGTCACCATATCCCCCCTCAATCTTCTAGCTTCGAGTGATGGTAAGTCTAATTCCCTCACCCTCTCATCATGTATATATATATATATATATATATATATATATTATATATATATATATATATATATATATATATATATATATATATATATATATATATATATATATATATATATATATATATATATATATATATATATATGAAGTGCTTCTTTCGCTAAAAAGATAAAAAAAAAATCTCAGTAGTAGCTTAAGGGGATCATGATATTTGTTTAGGTTATCAGTAAAGATTTTCAAAGTTAGATTAAGCTTAAAAATTTTTGTACAACTAAATTGCAACTTGCAAAGAAGAAATCTATGAGAAAGTTGATATATGAAGCATATTTCAAATATATTCTGCCTGAAAGGAATAGTTTTTAAGCATTATTTAAGAGAATAGTATATGATGTAGCATAGCAAGACAATTAATAATTTATGTACACTACAGTAGATCAGATCTATATGACAGTAGAAACATTCACAGTATAGGTAATCTTTTCTTATTAAATTTTATAAAAATACATTAAAGTAATGAACAGTTACTGATGTGTGATATTTATGGATTGTCTCAAGTGTTGTAGAGTACTGATGAGTTTAAGATATACGAAACCATGTTTTCCTTCACCTTCATTTTACCACCCCGTATTATTATACTCTAATATTATGCTCATTACTTTCATAATTTTTGAGATATTACCTAAACTCAGACAAGCCTGTGAGGACACAGTCAGGGTCCATTGACACTAGAATAATTAATGCATTACATAGGGAATCTAAACAAGTTCAGTGGCTGATTTTACACGTAAAAGGTACAATGGAATTATATACTGTTTAATAACTCCATGTTGACCAGATTATTGGAGCTATAGACATCAGCATGATAATATTGTTCTTCCATCTTTGTAACATGTAATATAACAATAGTCAGAATTCAGACAATTTGATGACTATAATTGAAAGTACTTAAAAAAATAACTAAATTAAAATAATATATATATATATATATATATATATATATATATATATATATATATATATATATATATATATATATATATATATATATATATATATATATATATATATATATATATATATATATATATATATATATATATATATATATATATATATATATATATATATATATATATATATATATATATATATATATATATATATATATATATATATATATATATATAAATAAACATTTCCACCTATTCTAGCCATTGATTGTAGCTTCCTAATAAGTCTCCCATGAGTTAAGTTGCCAAATAGTATAGCTGTCTTATTTTCTTCATTTTTTTGCATTTCTTTTAGCTTTCTTTTTTACTATTTTTTTTTTATTTTGTATATATATTGAGTTAAATGTAAAGTCTAATCCTGTGATAACATATCTCGGTTAGCAAGTGAGTTTATCAGTTAAGAAGAATATATAGTAGAAACAGGTGGGTGCCTCCTCAGACACAAATTCGAATTTTCCTTCAGGTTTGACTTTTGTTTTGTTGCCTTCTTTTTTCTTTTTCTTTTTATCCTTAAATTACCATGGTCAAGTTTTTAAGTTAAGATGTGTGTTACCAGAAAAGAGATAAATTGAGTCACTAAATAGTACTTATATGGAGATATAAAAATTCTGTGTGAAGCTTAAATAAAAGTTTTTCTCTTTTTTTTCCCTCTTTCTCTTCTTCTTTCTACATTCTGTGAGAGGGAGAACACAAAAATGAGGCCATCTCTATCCCAAACCTCTCCCATCCATGGGTCGGTAGGAGGGGTAGCCATTAGGAGATTTAAACAGAAAATCAAGAATTTAGAGGCAATGGTTATAAGCCTTGATGAAAAAATTCGGAATATGGATAGAGAAATGAAAGAGAATGAAACATTCAGAGAGCAAATAAGATCTCTGGAGGAAGCAAATAAAGCACAAGTGCAGGAGAGAAAGGAACTAGAAAAAAGAATAAAGAAGCTGGAAGGGGAAAAGAGTGAACTAGAATCTAGAATTTCTAAACAAGAAGATAAAAACAAACAGCTGAATGACAACCTAAAGGAATTAGATATTAGTTCACTGCTCTCTTCTGAGAGAGACGAGATTGCTGCATGGAATGTCCAGATTAAGGAAAACATTGAACAGTTAAAAAAAGAGCTCCAGGAGCTGAATATGGAAAATGATGCCATGAAAACTTCCTTTGCTGATGCACTAAAAGGGAATGTGGCAGTAAAAGAGGCTGTAAAGGTGGTGGCACTGGAAAACATACAAACAGTTGACTATAAAGAGACAGTAAACGAAAAAATGAAAGACGTTGTGATGGAAAGGGCAAACCCACTCATCAGACAGGCACTTGACAAGGAGAAGACAGTGGTAATCTCAGGCATAAGCGAATCCCAGGAGCCAACATGGCAGGGGAGACGTGAAGAAAATAAAGCTAGGGTTGTAGACCTGATAAGAAAGCTTGGAGTAGTTTGTGGTCCTGAGGATATTGTAAACATACACCAACTAGGTAAATATTCGAGGGAAGGAAAGACGAGACCAACAAAAGTAACCTTTGAGAGAGGGGAAACATGTAGGGAAATATTGTTGAGAAAAAAAAGTCTAAAAGACCTTCAAAAATTCAAAGAAGTGTTCATTAGACGATACAGAACACAGGAAGAGATGGGAAAGATAAAACAAACTTGTTGCAAGAGGCAAGAAGGTTAAATGAGGGAAGAAATGAAGAACAGAAGAAAAATTTTCATTTCAGAGTTCTTCCAGACAAAGAGGAGATAAAGAAGATAATGACAGAAGATCAGGGGATGGGGCCTCATCAAGATTGTTATACACAAATGCTGATGGATTAGCTGGTAAGGTAGTAGAATTAAAAGATAGGATTCACAACAGTAAGGCAGATATAGTAGCAATTACAGAGACTAAGTTGAGTGAGGACATAAACAGTGTCACAGTTTTTCCTAAGGGCTTCAGAATACTAGGGGTTGAAAGATCTGAGAGGACTGGTGGAGGGATAGAACTGCTCATAAGTGAAAGGATTCAAGTTGAAGAAATAAACTTGGCTATAGAAAGTGAGTTCAGGGAATTTCTTGTTGCTCGCTTAAATACTGGGTCAGAGAGCATTATAATAACTGTTGTATACAACCCACCAAGGAACCAAAATAGGCTTGAAGTTTATGAGGAAAGTCATATAGGTACTATTGAAGTCATAAACTCAGTTGTTAACATGGCACGGGAAAGAAAATGTAGGATTTTGATTAAGGGAGACTTTAATCATAAAGAGATAGATTGGATAAATCTTGACCCACACAGTGGTGAGGACTCATTCGGGGCAAGATTCCTAGATTGCGTACAAGGGAATTTCCTACACCAACATGTAATGGAACCAACAAGGGCCAGGAGTGGGGATGAGCCATCACTACTTGATCTAGTGTTCACAGATAATGTGTTGGATATTGAAAAAATTGAGTATGAACCACCAATTGGAAAGAGTGACCACTGTGTGTTGTTGATGGAGTATATCATTGAAGATATTCTTCCTGAGAGTAGAGGCACTGAGGATATGAGGAGGAACTATCCGAAAGGAGATTGCATCAAAATGAATGAGCTTTTTGCAGTTATTGACTGGAGAACCTTATTTTACAACAAATCTGTACAAGAAATGTATGACATCTTTTGTGAGAAATATGGGAAGATAGTAGATTGCTGCATACCTGTCACCAAAGTAGGTGTAATTCATGCCAGAGAGAAATGATTCGATAATGGGTGTAAAAGAGCTAAGGAGTGGAGAGACAAATGCTGGAAAAGGTATAGGAGGAGAAAAAACATAAATGCCTGGCAAACCTACAAAAGAGCAAGATATGACTACCTAAGTAAAAGAAGAGAGGCAGAGAGAGACTATGAGAGGGACATCACCAGGAAGGCTAAAGAAAATCCCAAGCTTTTCCACAGCTTTATCAGAGGAAAACTGAAGGCAAAAGAACAGGTTTTAAGGCTAAAGAGAGCGGATGGAAGCATCACTGAGACGGATGAAGAGCTCTGCAAAGAATTGAACAAGGAGTTTCAGTCAGTATTTACAGTAGAAAATACCCCACCCCCTCAGATTGCAGAGATAGAAGCTCAATGGCCGGTATTAGAGAACATCAACCTTACAGCCACAGAGGCATGCAAAGCGCTGATGGATTTAGATGTTCATAAAGCTACAGGTCCTGATGACTTATCCCCTCATATGCTTAAAAAATACGCAAACTCAATATCAGTGGCACTAAGTATCATATTTAAAAAGTCACTGGAGTCAGGGGAGATTCCAAGATGCTGGAAACAAGCAAATGTGATACCTATCTTCAAAAAGGGAAGGAGGGATACGGCTCTGAACTATAGACCAGTTTCCTTGACCAGCATAGTTTGCAAAGTTATGGAGAAACTACTAAGGAAACATATCTCTCTTCACTTGGAATCCTTCAACTTTTTGTCAGTGAGGCAACATGGCTTCAGAGAAGGTAAATCAACAGTAACAAACTTATTAGAATTTTATGATGAGGTAAGCCGAATCTTACAGGAAAGAGAGGGCTGGGCAGATTGCATATTCCTAGACTTCCAGAAAGCGTTTGACACTGTTCCACATGGGAGACTTAATAGGAAGCTGCAATCAATGGCTAGAATAGGTGGAAATGTTTCATTATAACTTGATGAAAAAATTCGGAATATGGATGGAGAAATGAAAGAGAATGAAACACTCAGAGAGCAAATAAGATCTTTGGAGGAAGCAAATAAAGCACAAGGGCAGGAGAGAAAGGAACTAGAAAAAAGAATAAAGAAGCTTGAAGGGGAAAAGAGTGAACTAGAAACTAGAATTTCTAAACAAGAAGATAAAAACAAACAGCTGAATGACAACCTAAAGGAATTAGATGTTAGTTCACTGCTCTCTTCTGAGAGAGACGAGATTGCCGCTTGGAATGTCCAGATTAAGGAAAACATTGAACAGTTAAGAAAAGAGTTCCAGGAGCTGAATATGGAAAATGATGCCATGAAAACTTCCTTTGCTGATGCACAAAAAAGGGAATGTGGCAGTAAAAGAGGCTGTAAAGGTGGTGGCACTGGAAAACATACAATCAGTTGACTATAAAGAGACAGTAATCGAAAATATGAAAGACGTTGTGATGGAAAGGGCAATGCCACTGATTAAAGAGGCACTTGATAAAGAGAAGACAGTGGTAATCTCAGGCATAAGCGAATCCCAGGAGCCAACATGGCAGGGGAGACGTGAAGAAAATAAGGCTAGGGTTGTAGACCTGATAAGAAAGCTTGGAGTAGTTTGTGGTCCTGAGGATATTGTAAACATACACCAACTAGGTAAATATTCGAGGGAAGGAAAGCTGAGACCAACAAAAGTAACCTTTGTGATAGGGGAAACATGTAGGGAAATATTGTTGAGGAAAAAAAGTCTAAAAGACCTTCAAGAATTCAAAGAAGCATTCATTAGACAATACAGAACACAGGAAGAGATGGGAAAGATAAAACAAACTTGTTGCAAGAGGCATGAAGGTTAAATGAGGAAAGAAATGAAGAACAGAAGAAAAATGTTCATTTCAGAGTTCTTCCAGACAAAGGGGAGATAAAGAAGATAATGACAGAAGATCAGGGGATGGGGCCTCATTAAGATTGTTATACACAAATGCTGATGGATTAGCTGGTAAGGCAGTAGAATTAAAAGATAGGATTCACAACAGTAAGGCAGATATAGTAGCAATTACAGAGACTAAGTTGAGTGAGGACATAAACAGTGTCACAGTTTTTCCTAAGGGCTTCAGAATCCTAAGGGTTGAAAGATCTGAGAGGACTGGTGGAGGGATAGCACTACTCATAAGTGAAAGGATTCAAGTTGAAGAAATAAACTTGGCTATAGAAAGTGAGTTCAAGGAATTTCTTGTTGCTCGCATAAATACTGGGTCAGAGAGCATTATAATAACTATTGTATACAACCCACCAAGGAACCAAAATAGGCTTGAAGTTTATGAGGAAAGTCATATAGGTACTATTGAAGTCATAAACTCAGTTGTTAACATGGCACGGGAAAGAAAATGTATGATTTTGATTATGGGAGACTTTAATCATAAAGAGATAGATTGGATAAATCTTGACCCACACAGTGGTGAGGACTCATTCGGGGCAAGATTCCTAGATTGCGTACAAGGGAATTTCCTACACCAACATGTAATGGAACCAACAAGGGCCAGGGGTGAAGATGAGCCATCACTACTTGATCTAGTGTTCACAGATAATGTGTTGGATATTGAAAAAATTGAGTATGAACCACCAATTGGAAAGAGTGACGACTGTGTGTTGTTGATGGAGTATATCATTGAAGATATTCTTCCTGAGAGTAGAGGCACTGAGGACATGAGGAGGAACTATCCGAAAGGAGATTACATCAAAATGAATGAGCTTTTTACAGTTATTGACTGGAGAACCTTATTTTACAACAAATCTGTACAAGAAATGTATGACATCTTTTGTGAGAAATATGGGAAGATAGTAGATTGCTGCATACCTGTCACCAAAGTAGGTGTAATTCATGCCAGAGAGAAATGGTTTGATAATGGGTGTAAAAGAGCTAAGGAGTGGAGAGACAAATGCTGGAAAAGGTATAGGAGGAGAAAAACATAAATGCCTGGCAAACCTACAAAAGAGCAAGAAATGACTACCCAAGTAAAAGAAGAGAGGCAGAGAGAGACTATGAGAGGGACATCACCAAGAAGGCTAAAGAAAATCCCAAGCTTTTCCACAGCTTTATCAGAGGAAAACTGAAGGCAAAAGAACAGGTTTTAAGGCTAAAGAGAGCGGATGGAAGCATCACTGAGACGGATGAAGAGATCTGCAAAGAATTGAACAAGGAGTTTCAGTCAGTATTTACAGTAGAAAATACCCCACCCCCTCAGATTGCAGTGATAGAAGCTCAATGGCCGGTATTAGCGAACATCAACCTTACAGCCACAGAGGTATGCAAAGCGCTGATGGATTTAGATGTTCATAAAGCTACAGGTCCTGATGACATATCCCCTCATGTGCTTAAAAAATGCGCAAACACAATATCAGTGGCACTAAGTATCATATTTAAAAAGTCACTGGAGTCAGGGGAGATTCCAAGATGCTGGAAACAAGCAAATGTGAGACCTATCTTCAAAAAGGGAAGGAGGGATACGGCTCTGAACAATAGACCAGTTTCCTTGACCAGCATAGTTTGCAAAGTTATGGAGAAACTACTAAGGAAACATATCTCTCTTCACTTGGAATCCTTCAACTTTTTGTCAGTGAGGCAACATGGCTTAAGAGAAGGTAGATCAACAGTAACAAACTTATTAGAATTTTATGATAAGGTAAGCCGAATCTTGCAGGAAAGAGAGGGCTGGGCAGATTGCATATTCCTAGACTTCCAGAGAGCGTTTGACACTGTTCCACATGGGAGACTTATTAGGAAGCTGCAATCAATGGCTAGAATAGGTGGAAATGTTTTAGAATGGATAAAAACTTACTTAGAAGGAAGGGAACAGAGGGTTAGAGTAAGTCACTCAGTGTCTGAATGGAGAAGAGTTTGTAGTGGAGTTCCACAGAGTTCAGTTTTAGGGCCACTTTTCTTCCTTGTATATGTAAATGACCTACCAGAGTCTGTAAATTCATTCATGAATATGTTTGCAGATGATGCAAAGATTGTGAAGAAAGTAAAAAACGAGAACAATGGTAGAGAACTTCAGGAGGATCTAAATAATCTGTATGAGTGGTCAGAAAAGTGGCTAATGAAATTCAATACTTCAAAATGTCAGGTAATGAGAATGGGTACAAGTGCAAGAAGGCCCAAGCCTGACTACTCGGTGGCTGGAGTACAACTTCAAGAGACAGTAAATGAGAGATCTAGGAGTAAACATACTGGCAGATTTGTCTCCAGAAATACATATAAATGGCATAGTAAGGGCATCATATGCATTCTTATCAAATGTAAGGGAAGCCTTCAGGCACATGGACAAGGAAATGTTCAGAAATATTTATGTAACCTATGTGAGGCCAAAACTCGAATATGCAGCCCCCTTTTGGAATCCGCACTTGAAAAAGCACATAGATAAGCTTTAAAAAGTTCAAAGACATGCCACGAAACTGGTGCCAGAAATACACAATCTCAGTTATGATGAGAGGCTGAGGGAATTAGACTTACCATCACTCGAAGCTAGAAGAGTGAGGGGGGATATGGTGACAGTCTTTAAATTCCTTCATGGTTATGATAGAGTGGATAGGGATCGATATTTTGATATGGCTGGCTCTAGAACTAGAGGTCATAGTTTGAAGCTTCGTAAGAAAACTTCTTTGCAGGATGTAAGGAAATACTTTTTCAGTGTAAGAGTAGTTGATAATTGGAATTGGGTAAGCGAGAAGGTAGTTAATGCTATCTCAATCCATAGTTTTAAGGACAGGTATGATAAGTATCACTAAGTATAAAATGGAACCGATGAGGAGACGGGAAGATACGAGCTTTGGGCTCTTTCCCGTAAACACAATTAGGTAATCACAATTAGGTAATCACACACAGATCAGTCACATACACACTCACACCAGTATCTCTTAAATTTTTCCTTGGGTTTTTGAGTGACTAAGTGCTTAGTGGAAAACTATACCATAATTTCCCTAAATCTGAAATCCTGCAGAGTATTGTGAGTACAAAACTTATATTTGTTGTATGACGAGACTGTCCAAAATATTAAAGGAAAAAATTGAGAACCTTTTCGTGAGGGGAGAGAGAAGCTGCTGTCCTGTTCTGCCTTGAAGGAAATTTAGAAGAGTTGCCAGAGGTGAAGCCATCACATCACATTGCCTATTTTTTTGTGTAAACTGGGGAAAGCTCTTAAGCCGTTTACCTGATCCTGTGGTTCCATATATTGTTAAAATCAGTATCCTTCCCATTTATATTAACTTGTTAGTTAGTTTGATACACGAAATAATTGAATAATTAAATAAATACCAAATATCCACCTGTCAACAGTACTGAGTTAAGTTGCCAAGTAGTACAGCTGTCTTATTTTCTTCATTTTTTTTTCTTTTCTTTTAGCTTTCTCTTTTACTATTTTTTTTTAGCTTGTATATATATTGATGTAAATGTAAAGTCTAATCCTGTGATAGCATATCTTGTTTAGCAAGTGAGTTTATCAGTTAGGAAGAATATATAGCAGGAACAGGTGGGTGCCTCCTCAGACACAAATTCGAATTTTCCTTCAGGTTTGACTTTTGTTTTGTTGCATTTTTTTCTTTTTCTTTTTATCCTTAAATTACCATAGTCAAATTTTTAAGTTAAGATGTGTGTTACCAGAAAAGAGATAAATTGAGTCACTAAATAGCACTTATATGGAGATATAAAAATTATGTGTAAAGCTTAAATAAAAGTTTTCTCTTTTTTTCTCTCTTTCTCTTCTTCTTTCTATATTCTGTGAGAGGGAGAACATAAAAATGAGGCCATCTCTGTCCCAAACCTCTCCCACCCATGGGTCTGTAGGAGGGGTAGCCATTAGGAGACTTAAACAGAAAATCAAGAATTTAGAGGCAATGGTTATAAGCCTTTATGAAAAAATTCGGAATATGGATATAGAAATGAAAGAGAATGAAACACTCAGAGAGGAAATAAGATCTTTGGAGGAAGCAAATAAAGCACAAGGGCAGGAGAGAAAGGAACTAGAAAAAAGAATAAAGAAGCTGGAAGGGGAAAAGAGTGAACTAGAAACTAGAATTTCTAAACAAGAAGATAAAAACAAACAGCTGAATGACAACCTAAAGGAATTAGATGTTAGTTCACTGCTCTCTTCTGAGAGGGACGAGATTGCTGCTTGGAATGTCCAGATTAAGGAAAACATTGAACAGTTCAGAAAAGAGTTCCAGGAGCTGAATATGGAAAATGATGCCATGAAAACTTCCTTTGCTGATGCACAAAGGGGAATGTGGCAGTAAAAGAGGCTGTAAAGGTGGTGGCACTGGAAAACATACAAACAGTTGACTATAAAGAGACAGTAATCGAAAAAATGAAAGACGTTGTGATGGAAAGGGCAAACCCACTCATCAGACAGGCACTTGATAAGGAGAAGACAGTGGTAATCTCAGGCATAAGCGTATCCCAGGAGCCAACATGGCAGGGGAGACGTGAAGAAAATAAAGCTAGGGTTGTAGACCTGATAAGAAAGCTTGGAGTAGTTTGTGGTCCTGAGGATATTGTAAACATACACCAACTAGGTAAATATTCGAGGGAAGGAAAGCCAAGACCAACAAAAGTAACCTTTGAGAGAGGGGAAACATGTAGGGAAATATTGTTGAGAAAAAAAAGTCTAAAAGACCTTCAAGAATTCAAAGAAGTGTTCATTAGACGATACAGAACACAGGAAGAGATGGGAAAGATAAAAAACTTGTTGCAAGAGGCAAGAAGGTTAAATGAGGAAAGAAATGGAGAAGAGAAGAAAAATTTTCATTTCAGAGATCTCCCAGACAAAAGGGAGATAAAGAAGATAATGACAGAAGATCAGGGAATGGGGCCTCATTAAGATTGTTATACACAAATGCTGATGGATTAGCTGGTAAGGCAGTAGAATTAAAAGATAGGATTCACAACAGTAAGGCAGATATAGTAGCAATTACAGAGACTAAGTTGAGTGAGGACATAAACAGTGTCACAGTTTTTCCTAAGGGCTTTAGAATACTAAGGGTTGAAAGATCTGAGAGGACTGGTGGAGGGATAGCACTGCTCATAAGTGAAAGGATTCAAGTTGAAGAAATAAACTTGGCTATAGAAAGTGAGTTCAGGGAATTCCTTGCTGCTTGCATAAATACTGGGTCAGAGAGCATTATAATAACTGTTGTATATAACCCACCAAGGAACCAGAATAGGCTTGAAGTTTATGAGGAAAGTCATATAGGTACTATTGAAGTCATAAACTCAGTTGTTAACATGGCACGGGAAAAAAATGTAAGATTTTGATTATGGGAGACTTTAATCATAAAGAGATAGATTGGATAAATCTTGACCCACATAGTGGTGAGGACTCATTCGGGGCAAGATTCCTAGATTGCATACAAGGGAATTTCCTACACCAACATGTAATGGAATCAACAAGGGCCAGGGGTGGGGATGAGCCATCACTACTTGATCTAGTATTCACAGATAATGTGTTGGATATTGAAAAAATTGAGTATGAACCACCAATTGGAAAGAGTGACCACTGTGTGTTGTTGATGGAGTATATCATTAAAGATATTCTTCCTGAGAGTAGAGGCACTGAAGACATGAGGAGGAACTATCCGAAAGGAGATTACATCAAAATGAATGAGCTTTTTGCAGTTATTGGCTAGAGAACCTTATTTTACAACAATTCTGTACAGGAAATGTATGACATCTTTTGTGAGAAACATGGGAAGATAGTAGATTGCTGCATACCTGTCACCAAAGTAGGTGTAATTAATGCCAGAGAGAAATGGTTCAATAACGGGTGTAAAAGAGCTAAGGAGTGGAGAGACAAATGCTGGAAAAGGTATAGGAGGAGAAAAAACATAAATGCCTGGCAAACCTACAAAAGAGCAAGAAATGACTACCTAAGTAAAAGGAGAGAGGCAGAGAGAGACTATGAGATGAACATCACCAAGAAGGCTAAAGAAAATCCCAAGCTTCTCCACAGCTTTATCAGAGGACAACTGAAGGTAAAAGTACAGGTTTTAAGGCTAAAGAGAGCCGATGGAAGCATCACTGAGACGGCTGACGAGATCTGCAAAGAATTGAACAAGGAGTTTCAGTCAGTATTTACAGTAGAAAATACCCCACCCCCTCAGATTGCAGAGATAGAAGCTCAAGGGCCGGTATTAGAGAACGTCAAACTTACAGCCACAGAGGTATGCAAAGCGCTGATTGATTTAGATGTTCATAAAACTACAGGTCCTGATGACATATCCCCTCATGTGCTTAAAAATGCGCAAACACAATATCAGTGGCACTAAGTATCATATTTAAGAAGTCACTGGAGTCGGGGGAGATTCCAAGATGCTGGAAACAAGCAAATGTGATACCTATCTTCAAAAAGGGAAGGAGGGATACGGCTCTGAACTATAGACCAGTTTTCTTGACCAGCATAGTTTGCAAAGTTATGGAGAAACTACTAAGGAAACATATCTCTCTTCACTTGGAATCCTTCAACTTTTTGTCAGTGAGGCAACATGGCTTCAGAGAAGGTAGATCAACAGTAACAAACTTATTAGAATTCTATGATGAGGTAAGCCAAATCTTACAGGAAAGAGAGGGCTGGGCAGATTGCATATTCCTAGACTTCCAGAAAGCGTTTGACACTGTTCCACATGGGAGACTTATTAGGAAGCTGCAATCAATGGCTAGAATAGGTGGAAATTTTTTGGAATGGATAAAAACTTACTTAGAAGGAAGGGAACAGAGGGTTAGAGTAAGACACTCAGTGTCTGAATGGAGAAGAGTTAGTAGTGGAGTTCCACAGGGTTCAGTTTTAGGGCCACTTTTCTTCCTTGTATATGTAAATGACCTACCAGAGTCTGTAAATTCATTCATGAATATGTTTGCAGATGATGCAAAGATTGTGAAGAAAGTAAAAAACGAGAACAATGGTAGAGAACTTCAGGAGGATCTAAATAATCTGCATGAGTGGTCAGAAAAGTGGCTAATGAAATTCAATACTTCAAAATGTAAGGTAATGAGAATGGGTACAAGTGCAAGAAGGCCCAAGCCTTGACTACTCGGTGGCTGGAGTACAACTTCAAGAGACAGAAAATGAGAGAGATCTAGGAGTAAACATACTGGCAGATTTGTCTCTAGAAATACATATAAATGGCATAGTAAGGGCAGCATATGCATTCTTATCAAATGTAAGGGTAGCCTTCAGGCACATGGACAAGGAAATGTTCAGAAATATTTATGTAACCTATGTGAGGCCAAAACTCGAATATGCAGCCCCCTTTTGGAATCCGCACTTGAAAAAGCACATAGATAAGCTTGAAAAAGTTCAAAGACATGCCACGAAACTGGTGCGAGAAATACGCAATCTCAGTTATGATGAGAGGCTGAGGGAATTAGACTTACCATCACTCGAAGCTAGAAGAGTGAGGGGGGATATGGTGACAGTCTTTAAATTCCTTCATGGTTATGATAGAGTGGATAGGGATCGATATTTTGATAGGCTGGCTCTAGAACTAGAGGTCATAGTTTGAAGCTTCGTAAGAAAACTTCTTTGCAGGATGTAAGGAAATACTTTTTCAGTGTGAGAGTAGTTGATAATTGGAATTGGGTAAGCGAGGAGGTAGTTAATGCTATCTCAATCCATAGTTTTAAGGACAGGTATGATAAGTATCACTAAGTATAAAATGGAACCGATGAGGAGACGGGAAGATACGAGCTTTGGGCTCTTTCCCGTAAACACAATTAGGTAATCACAATTAGGTAATCACATACATGTACACACGCACACACAGTACACACATCCCAGTGTATCTTAAATTTTTCCTTGTGTTTTTGAGTGACTAAGTGCTTAGTGGAAAACTTTACCATAATTTCCCTAAATCTGAAATCCTGCAGAGTATTGTGAGTACAAAACTTATATTTGTTGTATGACGAGACTGTCCAAAATATTAAAGGAAAAAATTGAGAACATTTTTGTGAGGGAAGAGAGAAGCTGCTGTCCTGTTCTGCCTTGAAGAAAATTTAGAAGAGTTGCCAGAGGTGAAGCCATCACATCACATTAAATAATTTTTTGTGTAAACTGGGGAAAGCTCTTAAGCCGTTTACCTGATCCTGTGGTTCCATATATTGTTAAAATCAGCATCCTTCCCATTTACATTAACTTGTTAGTTAGTTTGATACTCGAAATAATTGAATAATTAAATAAATACCAAATATACACCTGTCAACAGAGCTGTCATTTTTTCTTCATTTTGTTTTCTTTTTTTTTTAGCCTTCTCTTTTACTATTTTTTTTTTATTTTGTATACATATTGAGTTAAATGTAAGGTCTAATCCTATGATAACATATCTTGGTAAGCAAGTGAGTTTATCAGTTAGGAAGAATATATAGCAGAAACAGGTGGGTGCCTCCTTAGACACAAATTTCAATTTTCCTTCAGGTTTGACTTTTGTTTTGTTGCATTTTTTTTTTTATCCTTAAATTACCATAGTCATTTTTTTTTATTGAGTCACTAAATAGCACTTATAGGGAGATATAAAAATTCTGTGTGAAGCTTAAATAAAAGTTTTTCTCTTTTTTTTCTTTCTCTTCTTCTTTCTATATTCTGTGACAGGGAGAACATAAAAATGAGGCCATCTCTGTCCCAAACCTCTCCCACTCATGGGTGGGGAGGAGGGGTAGCCATTAGGAGACTTAAACAGAAAATCAAGAATTTAGAGGCAATGGTTATAAGCCTTGATGAAAAGATTCGGAATATGGATGGAGAAATGAAAGAGAATGAAACACTCAGAGAGAAAATAAGATCTTTGGAGGAAGCAAATAAAGCACAAGGGCAGGAGAAAAAAGAACTAGAAAAAAGAATAAAGAAGCTGGAAGGGGAAAAGAGTGAACTAGAAACTAGAATTTCTAAACAAGAAGATAAAAACAAACAGCTGAATGACAACCTAAAGGAATTAGATGTTAGTTCACTACTCTCTTCTGAGAGAGACGAGATTGCTGCTTGGAATGTCCAGATTAAGGAAAACATTGAACAGTTCAGAAAAGAGTTCCAGGAGCTGAATATGGAAAATGATGTCATGAAAACTTCCTTGACTATAAAGAGACAGTAATCAAAAAAATAAAAGATGTGATGGAAACGGCAAACCCACTCATCAAACAGGCACTTGATAAGGAGAAGACAGTGGTAATCTCAGGCATAAGTGAATCCCAGGAGCCAACATGGCAGGGGAGACTTGAAGAAAATAAAGCTAGGGTTGTAGACCTGATAAGAAAGCTTGGAGTAGTTTGTGGTCCTGAGGATATTGTATACATACACCAACTAGGTACATATTCGAGGGAAGGAAAGCCGAGACCAACAAAAGTAACCTTTGAGAGAGGGGAAACATGTAGGGAAATATTGTTGAGAAAAAAAAGTCTAAAAGACCTTCAAGAATTCAAAGAAGTGTTCATTAGACGATACAGAACACAGGAAGAGATGGGAAAGATAAAAAACTTGTTGCAAGAGGCAAGAAGGTTAAATGAGGAAAGAAATGAAGAAGAGAAGAAAAATTTTAATTTCAGAGTTCTTCCAGACAAAGGGGAGATAAAGAAGATAATGACTTGGCTATAGAAAGTTAGTTCAAGGAATTTCATATTGCTCGCATAAATACTGGGTCAGAGAGCATTATAATAACTGTTGTATATAACCCACCAAGGAACCAGAATAGGCTTGAAGTTTATGAGGAAAGTCATATAGGTACTATAGAAGTCATAAACTCAGTTGTTTACATGGCACGGGAAAAAAAATGTAGGATTTTGATTATGGGAGATTTTAATCATAGAGAGATAGATTGGATAAATCTTGACCCACACAGTGGTGAGGACTCATTCGGGGCAAGATTCCTAGATTGCGTACAAGGGAATTTCCTACACCAACATGTAATGGAACCAACGAGGGCCAGGGGTGGGGATGAGCCATCACTACTTGATCTGGTATTCACAGATAATGTGTTGGATATTGAAAAAATTGAGTATGAACCACCAATTGGAAAGAGTGACCACTGTGTGTTGTTGATGTAGTATATAATTGAAGATATTCTGCCTGAGAGTAGAGGCACCGAGGACATGAGGAGGAACTATCCAAAAGTAGATTACATCAAAATGAATGAACTTTTTGCAGTTATTGACTGGAGAACCTTATTTTACAACAAATCTGTACAAGAAATGTATGACATCTTTTGTGAGAAATATGGGAAGATAGTAGATTGCTGCATACCTGTCACCAAAGTAGGTGTAATTCATGCCAGAGAGAAATAGTTCGATAATGGGTGTAAAAGAGCTAAGGAGTGGAGAGACAAATGCTGGAGAAGGTATAGGAGGAGAAAAAACATAAATGCCTGGCAAACCTACAAAAGAGCAAGAAATGACTACCTAAGTAAAAGGAGAGAGGCAGAGAGAGACTATGAGAGGGACATCACTAAGACGGCTAAAGAAAATCCCAAGCTTTTCCACAGTTATATCAGAGGAAAACTGAAGGTAAAAGAACAGGTTTTAAGGCTAAAGAGAGCGGATGGAAACATCACTGAGACGGATGAAGAGATCTGCAAAGAATTGAATAAGAAGTTTCAGTCAGTATTTACAGTAGAAAATACCCCACCCCCTCAGATTGCAGAGATAGAGGCTCAATGGCCAGTATTAGAGAACATCAACCTTACAGCCACAGAGGTATGCAAAGCGCTGATTGTTCAAGCACATAGATAAGGAAATGTTCAGAAATATTTATGTAACCTATGTGAGGCCAAAACTCGAATATGCAGCCCCCTTTTGGAATCCACACTTGAAAAAGCACATAGCTAAGCTTGAAAAAGTTCAAAGACATGCCACGAAACTGGTGCCAGAAATACGCAATCTCAGTTATGATGAGAGGCTGAGGGAATTAGACTTACCATCACTCGAAGGTAGAAGATTGAGGGGGGATATGGTGACAGTCTTTAAATTCCTTCATGGTTATGATAGAGTGGATAAGGATCGATATTTTGATATGGCTGGCTCTAGAACTAGAGGTCATAGTTTGAAGCTTCATAAGAAAACTTCTTTGCAGGATGTAAGGAAATACTTTTTCAGTGTAAGAGTAGTTGATAATTGGAATTGGGTAAGCGAGGAGGTAGTTAATGCTATCTCAATCCATAGTTTTAAGGACAGGTATGATAAGTATCACTAAGTATAAAATGTTACCGATCAGGAGACCAGCTTGCAGCTTCCTAATAAGTCTCCCATGTGGAACAGTGTCAAACGCTTTCTGGAAGTCTAGAAATATGCAATCTGCCCAGCCCTCTCTTTCCTGTAAGATTCGGCTTACCTCTTCATAAAATTCTAATAAGTTTGTTACTGTTGATCTACCTTCTCTGAAGCCATGTTGCCTCACTGACAAAAAGTTGAAGGATTCCAAGTGAAGAGAGATATGTTTCCTTAGTAGTTTCTCCATAACTTTGCAAACTATGCTGGTCAAGGAAACTGGTCTGTAGTTCAGAGCCGTATCCCTCCTTCCCTTTTTGAAGATAGGTATCATATTTGCTTGTTTCCAGCATCTTGGAATCTCCCCTGACTCCAGTGACTTTTTAAATATGATACTTAGTGCCAATGATATTGTGTTTGCGCATTTCTTAAGCACATGAGGGGATATGTCATCAGGACCTGTAGCTTTATGAACATCTAAATCCATCAGCGCTTTGCATACCTCTGTGGCTGTAAGGTTGATGTTCTCTAATACCGGCCCTTGAGCTTCTATCACTGCAATCTGAGGGGGTGGGGTATTTTCTACTGTAAATACTGACTGAAACTCCTTGTTCAATTCTTTGCAGATCTCTTCATCCGTCTCAGTGATGCTTCCATCCGCTCTCTTTAGCCTTAAAACCTGTTCTTTTACCTTCAGTTTTCCTCTGATAAAGCTGTGGAAAAGCTTGGGATTTTCTTTAGCCTTCCTGGTGATGTCCCTCTCATTATCTCTCTCTGCCTCTCTCATTTTACTTAGGTAGTCATTTTTTGCTCTTTTGTAGGTTTGCCAGGCATTTATGTTTTTTCTCCTCCTATACCTTTTCCAGCATTTGTCTCTCCACTCCTTAGCTCTTTTACACCCATTATCGAACCATTTCTCTCTGGCATGAATTACACCTACTTTGGTGACAGGTATGCAGCAATCTACTATCTTCCCATATTTCTCACAAAAGATGTCATACATTTCTTGTACAGATTTGTTGTAAAATAAGGTTCTCCAGTCAATAACTGCAAAAAGCTCATTCATTTTGATGTAATCTCCTTTCGGATAGTTCCTCCTCATGTCCTCAGTGCCTCTACTCTCAGGAAGAATATCTTCAATGATATACTCCATCAACAACACACAGTGGTCACTCTTTCCAATTGGTGGTTCATACTCAATATTTTCAATATCCAACACATTATCTGTGAACACTAGATCAAGTAGTGATGGCTCATCCCCACCCCTGGCCCTTGTTGGTTCCATTACATGTTGGTGTAGGAAATTCCCTTGTACGCAATCTAGGAATCTTGCCACGAATGAGTCCTCACCACTGTGTGGGTCAAGGTTTATCCAATCTATCTCTTTATGATTAAAGTCTCCCATAATCAAAATCATACATTTTTTTTCCCATGCCATGTTAACAACTGAGTTTATGACTTCAATAGTACCTATATGACTTTCCTCATAAACTTCAAGCCTATTTTGATTCCTTAGTGGGTTGTATACAACAGTTATTATAATGCTCTCTGACCCAGTATTTATGCGAGCAACAAGAAATTCCTTGAACTCACTTTCTATAGCCAAGTTTATTTCTTCAACTTGAATCCTCTCACTTATGAGCAGTGCTATCCCTCCACCAGTCCTCTCAGATCTTTCAACCCTTAGTATTCTGAAGCCCTTAGGAAAAATTGTGATACTGTTTATGTCCTCACTCAACTTAGTCTCTGTAATTGCTACTATATCTGCCTTACTGTTGTGAATCCTATCTTTTAATTCTACTGCCTTACCAGCTAATCCATCAGCATTTGTGTATAACAATCTTAATGAGGCCCCATCCCCTGATCTTCTGTCATTATCTTCTTTATCTCCCCTTTGTCTGGAAGTACTCTGTAACAAAAATTTTTCTTCTCTTCTTCATTTCTTTCATCATTTAACCTTCTTGCCTCTTGCAACAAGTTTTTGATCTTTCCCATCTCTTCCTGTGTTCTGTATCGTCCAATGAACACTTCTTTGCATTCTTGAAGGTCTTTTAGACTTTTTTTTCTCAACAATATTTCCCTACATGTTTCCCCTCTCTCAAAGGTTACTTTTGTTGGTCTCGTCTTTCCTTCCCTCGAATATTTACCTAGTTGGTATATGTTTACAATATCCTCAGGACCACATACTACTCCAAGCTTTCTTATCAGGTCTACAACCCTAGCTTTATTTTCTTCAAGTCTCCCCTGCCATGTTGGCTCCTGGGATTCACTTATGCCTGAGATTACCACTGTCTTCTCCTTTGTGCATGTATATATGTATATATGTGTATGTGTACATGACAATGAAGCTTATCAGCCATAATTCATTGCTCCATGGCTATCCAGGCTAGGAATCAGGCTCACCGATCTTACCAAGCCTCTTCTTCCAATTTAACTCGCTCTGCATTTATTATAGCTAGGAATCGCTGTACAGCTCAGATTCGAAGGTCTAAGGCTTCCTTTATAAGAAGGAAAGTTGATGACCTTAACTCCTCTCCCACTGACAAATTCTTCTGGTCCTTAGCCAAAAACCTCTCCAAAAACTTCTGTAACTCAGGCTTTCCCCCTCTCATTCGTTCTGATGGTTCTATAGCTTGCTCTCCCACTGACAAAGCCACTCTCTTTGGCTCTCATTTTTCTTACAACTCTTCTATCAACGATTCCAGTGCACCTGTTCCTCAGTTTTTTCCCCTCTCTATCCCTATGCCCTCCCTTATCCTTTCTTCACGCAAAGTTCATAAGGTTCTTCGCTCACTAAAGACAAACAAGGCATCTGGTCCCGATGGTATCCCTGCAAGGTTCCTGAAGGAGTTTGCAGATGAACTGGCTCCCGTGCTTTGCCGTCTTTTTCGCCTCATTCTGTCAACCAGTATCTATCCTTCATCTTGGAAGCATGCTCTAGTTCAACCGGTTCCTAAGAAGGGTGACCGCTCTATTCCTTCTAACTACCGACCTATTGCTCTAACCTCCTCTATTGCTAAAGTTTTCGAAACTTTGCTCAATGCTCACTTCTTGAAACGCCTTGAATCTAACTCACTTATCTCCGATCACCAGTACGGCTTCCGCAAGGCAAGATCCACTGGTGATCTCCTGTCCTATCTTACTCATGTATGGTCATCTTCTCTGAGGAACTATGGGGAATCCTTTGTCATCGCCCTTGATATCTCTAAGGCTTTTGACAGAGTCTGGCACAAGGCTCTGTTGGCCAAACTCCCCGCCTATGGCTTTACCCCTTCTTTCTGTTCTCTGATTTCCAGTTTTCTTACTGACCGTTCTATATCTGTAGTTGTTGATGGCTCGACATCTAGCCCTTTCTCTGTTTCCAGCGGTGTTCCACAGGGCTCTGTTCTTTCACCTACTCTCTTCCTTCTCTTCATCAATGATCTTCTACAATCCCCATCTTCCTCTCTTCTTCATGCCTTTGCCGATGATTCTACCCTTCACTTTTCCTCTGCCTTTTCTTCACAACCTTCATCTGTTACTCGTAATCAATCTCGTATCACTCTTTCTTCTACTCTCAACTCCAATTTGCAGAGAGTATCTGAATGGGGCACTCGAAATTTAGTTAAATTCAATGCCTCCAAGACGCAGTTTCTGGCTATCTCTTTATCTTCTTCTCCTCCTGATAACCCTATTGTCTTCGAAACTAATGAAATTTACCCTCTTAACTCTATCAATATATTAGGAATCCATATAGCCTCTAACTTGTCTTGGAGGAATCACATAATCCAAATTTCTAAATCTTCATCCAAAAGGTTGGGGGTTTTGTTTCGTTTTTTCGTTATTACTTTTCCTCATTGCAGTTACTTAAAATTTACAAAGGTCTTATCCGCCCCTGCTTAGAATACTGCTCACACATCTGGGGTGCTTCTTCCTTTACTTATCTTCTTGATAGGGTTGAATCTAAGGCAGTCAGACTCATTAATGATCCTTCTCTTACTTCTAACCTGGATTCTCTCTCTCTTCGCCGTAAGGTATCTTCCCTTTCGCTTTTCTATCGCTACTACTTCCATCACTGCTCTGATGAGTTGGCGAGTTGCATCCCTCCTCCACTGCCGAGGCCGCATAACACTCGCCAAGCGGCCTCATCTCACAGGTACTGTGTGGAGATTTGTAGCTCGCGGATTGGTCGGTGCAGCGACTGCTTCTTCCCATCTACCTCCAGACTCAGGAACTCTCTTCCTCCTTCTGTCTTTCCTAATTCTTATGACCTTTCATCCTTCAAAAAGCAGATCTATCGTCATCTCAGAGCCTAGTCCTCCATATCTCTGGGTCCTCTTTACTTTGACTGTTTTTTTCTGTCTGTCGTTTTCCTTTGTGTGACATTACCTCATCTCTGCCTTGCCCTTAACCTTTTTCTTTTCCTTCGTCTTGGTATTTTCTCGTGCCCGGGCCTTTGTTGATGAGGGCAGTTTCTGCCTGTCCCGGTGTCACACTCTTAAAAAAAAAAAAAATTAGTTGGGCACTAAAGATGGAACCTGGAGACTCTATATTTAAGTGAAGACATTTCATATAGCATGAAATAAAATGCTTCAGTTGCAAACAAGATTCATTTAATTTATTAATATGGTATTCTAATGTTTGTCAAGAGTTAGTGACCAATACCCTATTATTTTTTACCTCGAAACTCTTTGTACTACATTTGCATAAAAATATGCACATAAACTGTATCAAGGTCAAGTGATAGCTCAATAACAGTATACAGGGAGGGGGCTAGAATACTTCCTTCGTGTTCCCCTGTGTGTCGTAAGAGTCAACTAAATGGAGCGAAGTGAGGGGACTGGGAAACCCCTCCTATGTATTTTCTCGACCCAAAGAGTCAGAGTATTATGCCTTGACTCAGCCACTCTTCTTATTTGGGGGCAAATGGCTTATATATATATATATATATATATATATATATATATATATATATATATATATATATATATATATATATATATATATATATATATGACTTTTTTTTTCTTCTTATTTTACCCCGACCGGGACTTGAACCTAGGACTTATAATTACTAAGTCAAGGCGCTACCAACTACACACCACAGAAGGTTAAAAGGAATCCAACCTTATAGCTTATATCTGCTATACTTAGGAATGAACGCATTCTATCAGAATATCACTATGTTCATATTACAGATTCCCCAACCTCACTCGTGGCTTCATTTTCGCATTTAATTCAATTCCCAATCTCATTCAGGCTATACAATAATCAAATAAGCACATTAAATATGTGAAAACATGAATCATTTTTTACCCCGACCAGGACTTGAACCTAGGACTTATAATTACTAAGTCAAGGTGCTATCAACTACACACCACAAAAGGTTAAAAGGAATCCAACCTTATAGCTTATATCTGCTATACTTAGGAATGAACGCATTCTATCTGAATGCCACTACGTGGCTTCATTTTCTCATTTAATTCAATTCCCAATCTCATTCGGTCTATACAATAATATAGCACATTACATATGTGAAAACATGAATCAATTTTTACCCCAACCGGGACTTGAACCTAGGACTTATAATTACGAAGTCAAGGCACTTGACATATGTAAAGTGCTTATTTGATTATATATATATATATATATATATATATATATATATATATATATATATATATATATATATATATATATATATATATATATATATATACTCTCCAACTTACGAACGAGTTAGGTTCTAGAAGTCTGTTCCTAAGTTGGGTTTAGGAAAAAAATAATACTGTACAGTACATACATATGCATAACTGTACAGTACTTAGGTTAAAAACACTTAGCTACAACATAAAACATAAAATATACATTATTAATTAATTTTTAAACAGTAATAATAGAGTACAGTTCAGTAATACATACATTAATACATGGGCAGATAATGGGAAGGTTTTTGTTCGTATCGGTGAATGTTCGTAACTTGCTTGTTCGTAAGTAGGTGAGCTTCTGTATATATACAAGGGGTTCCCTATTTACGACAGGGTTCCATTCCTGACAACTGTTGTAACCCAGTTTTCATCATAAGTCTGAACACACCTAAATACCAAGCTAGGTTCCCCACCAATGCTAAAAATAATAATCTAAAACATAGAAACAATCTAAGTTTTAATCTAAGACATAACAATGATAAAACTACACTATACAGTATTGCTTACCTTTACCCCTGTGGTTTGCCAGCATCATCAGCCCCATATCCATCTTAGGAACCTTCACATTTCAGCATTTGGCTCCATAGCATACGTGTCTTTAACACAGTATCGACATTTACCTCATTACGAATCAAATATATACCAAATTCTATATGTATAAAGTAATATATAAATATATATACAAATACACTATATACATTTTCCATTTTCCCCAGGGTCAAACAGCTTAACTCCAGCATATAAGCACAAGAACAATAATATGGCATGCGGGTAGGAAATGGAAGTTGCTTCTTCTTACCCCCTTTCCCATTTTCACATCATTAAACAATCTTTTAGATTTCCCCTGAATCAAAAGGAGGCTCACTGGGATGCACCATCGATGCTGGGCATTCAGCCAAAACAGTAATAACCTCTTCATTTTAATCATGTTGAAAGTATGTAATCACAGCAAATGAGCACAAGAAACAGAATGGAGTATGAGTGTTAACTGAGTGATGCTTCTTTTTCTTCTTCTTCTCACTCTAATGACGTGTGACGACGTATTCTTTTGCCAACCTCAACAAACTTTTTCGCATAATGATTATATTTACGGCTATGTATTTGGTAAATTTGTGAATTAATTAAATCTAATTTCTTCAAATAACCAAAACCATAAACAAATAACTAAATAGAATACTTAATTTGATATACTGTACACTCACCTCTTGGAACATCGTGAGGATAGGTTCTCAAAAGGCACGGATAATGTAAAATTCGCATAATGTAATCAGTCATTTTCTATAAGAAACAATGATAATAGGCAGATACGTTCCTCAACCGTACATAAACACTCTATGCCAAAGATATAAGATAAGTAAAACATATTTTACATGTACATAACAAAGCTGAAAGACCTGTAGTTATTTATATTAACATACAAATAGTGTACAATATAAAAGATATACATATTTACAAATAAATACTGTACAGCAAAAAAAATTTGCGCACTTTGAGAACAAAACCTCATCTGCAAATGTAAACAAAGATGACATAAGCGGTAGGAGAAGGAGGTGGTGGGGAGGAGGTGACTTAAGCAGTAGGAGAGGGGGGAGAAGAGGAGGAGGAGGAAGGGGGAGAACAAACCCCTGGGTGTTGCTGGGGTTAATACTGGGTGAAGAGAGACTGAAGCTGATGGTAGCATTGTGGGAAACTGCCTCAGAGGCGGTCGCTTAGTTACTAAACAACAATTTTTTTTGCTTTTTCTTGTACTCACTCGTGTAGCTCGTGCATTTCGTATTTTTTTACTATTACTTTTTGGAGGCGTTATTCCAATTTCGCGTATTATAGAAATACATAAAAAGCAAGTTGACTGTATATGGGAAATGTAATGAAAACTATGTTATTGTTTGCAAGTTTGCCTAAAAAAAAAAAATCAAAATTCTACTACTCTATAATAGACATTTCAAAATATGGTTGTCATGTTTCATGCTCACGTAAAATCATATGTGCAATTCATATTATAAGTATTCAGTATTGAAAAATGCTATTTAGATGTAAATATTTTTACTACATCTACAAAAGCATATTACACACTGATACATTTGGAATCTGCACTTGAAAAAGCACATAGCTAACTTGAAAAAGTTCAAAGACATGCCACGAAACTGGTGCGAGAAATACGCAATCTCAGTTATGATGAGAGGCTGAGGGAATTAGACTTACCATCACTCGAAGGTAGAAGATTGAGGGGGGATATGGTGACAGTCTTTAAATTCCTTCATGGTTATGATAGAGTGGATAGGAATCGATATTTTGATATGGCAGGCTCTAGAACTAGAGGTCATAGTTTGAAGCTTCGTAAGAAAACTTCTTTGCAGGATGTAAGGAAATACTTTTTCAGTGTAAGAGTAGTTGATAATTGGAATTGGGTAAGCGAGGAGGTAGTTAATGCTATCTCAATCCATAGTTTTAAGGACAGGTATGATAAGTATCACTAAGTATAAAATGGAACCGATGAGGAGACGGGAAGATACGAGCTTTGGGCTCTTTCCTGTAAACACAATTAGGTAATTACAAATAGGTAATAATTACATGTAAAATAAAAATGTCATATTCTCTGGAACAATACTTGCAAAAAGTCTACAGTATACAATATGATTCCAGAATTTGTTTATTCTCTATGATAATCATAACTGAAAAGGAGAAATTACTTGACAAAAGGGGGAACAAAAATGCGTAATAGATATCGTTTGGCAACACAAAAAAAGTGAAGAAAAGCTATATGACAACAGACCAGTATCAGTTATTTTTTACAAAGGAAAAACAAATACCTTATAATTGAATGATAGTAGACACAAGAACTATTCTACAATATGTTTAATGTGCGGAAGTATGATAGATTGTGTGGTGTACAGGTTACAACGAATTGGGAGCCAAAGTACCCTTTCTCAAACACCCATATATTCAGGACGAAAGATACCTAATAGGACAATTCTATTTGAAAGAGACAAATGAGAAAATAAAAGGAAATTCTATTTACATTTTGGGGATATAGAGACCCCAAAAAGACAGCACAATAAGAATGCATTTTAAAGAGACGTGCCAATGTAAAGGCATTGCTTCTCAACCTGAACCAGAACCTGACAAGAAATATTTATGGCTCTGTTTGGTAATTTTGTAAATAAATTCAATGTATTCCTTCAAATAACCATATACATAAAGAAATAAAGCCATTAACTTTATAAATACGAATACACCAATGCTGTAGCTGTGTATATGTCCGTCACACTCACAAACTGTTCAGTGCACGAAATACGTATTTACCACACAAGCCTGGTTGGTAGAAATATTTATTTACTAATAATTTATTAAATAAATTATGACCCTCTGTTGTAATGGTTGAACATCGAGACTCAGGGACCACATAACCCGGGGACCCCTTATATATACAGACGCTCCCCTACTTATGAACAACCGAGTCACGAACAAAAACCTCCACATCTAGCCATGTGATTACCTAATTGTGATTACCTAATTGTGTTTATGGGAAAGAGCCCAAAGCTCGTATCTTCCCGTCTCCTGATCGGTTCCATTTTATACTTAGTGATACTTATCATACCTGTCCTTAAAACTATGGATTGAGATAGCATTAACTACCTCCTCGCTTACCCAATTCCAATTATCAACTACTCTTACACTGAAAAAGTATTTCCTTACATCCTGCAAAGAAGTTTTCTTACGAAGCTTCAAACTATGACCTCTAGTTCTAAAGCCAGCCATATCAAAATATCGATCCCTATCCACTCTATAATAACCATGAAGGAATTTAAAGACTGTCACCATATCCCCCCTTACTCTTCTAGCTTCGAGTGATGGTAAGTCTAATTCCCTCAGCCTCTCATCATAACTGAGATTGCGTATTTCTGGCACCAATTTCGTGGCATGTCTTTGAACTTTTTCAAGCTTAGCTATGTGCTTTTTCAAGTGTGGATTCCAAAAGGGGGCTGCATATTCGAGTTTTGGCCTCACATAGGTTACATAAATATTTCTGAACATTTCCTTGTCCATGTGCCTGAAGGCTACCCTTACATTTGATAAGAATACATATGCTGCCCTTACTATGCCATTTATATGTATTTCTGGAGACAAATCTGCCAGTATGTTTACTCCTAGATCTCTCATTTTCTGTCTCTTGAAGTTGTACTCCAGCCACCGAGTAGTCAAGCTTGGGCCTTCTTGCACTTGTACCCATTCTCATTGCCTTACATTTTGAAGTATTGAATTTCATTAGCCACTTTTCTGACCACTCATGCAGATTATTTAGATCCTCCTGAAGTTCTCTACCATTGTTCTCGTTTTTTACTTTCTTCACAATCTTTGCATCATTTGCAAACATATTCATGAATGAATTTACAGACTCTGGTAGGTCATTTACATATACAAGGAACAAAAGTGGCCCTAAAACTGAACCCTGTGGAATTCCACTACTAACTCTTCTCCATTCAGACACTGAGTGTCTTACTCTAACCCTCTGTTCCCTTCCTTCTAAGTAAGTTTTTATCCATTCCGAAACATTTCCACCTATTCTAGCCATTGATTGCAGCTTCCTAATAAGTCTCCCATGTGGAACAGTGTCAAACGCTTTCTGGAAGTCTAGGAATATGTAATCTGCCCAGCCCTCTCTTTCCTGTAAGATTTGGCTTACCTCATCATAAAATTCTAATAAGTTTGTTACTGTTGATCTACCTTCTCTGAAGCCATGTTGCCTCACTGACAAAAAGTTGAAGGATTCCAAGTGAAGAGAGATATGTTTCCTTAGTAGTTTCTCCATAACTTTGCAAACTATGCTGGTCAAGGAAACTGGTCTATAGTTCAGAGCCGTATCCCTCCTTCCCTTTTTGAAGATAGGTATCACATTTGCTTGTTTCCAGCATCTTGGAATCTCGACCGACTCCAGTGACTCCTTAAATATGATACTTAGTGCCACTGATATTGTGTTTGCGCATTTTTTAAGCACATGAGGGGATATGTCATCAGGACCTGTAGCTTTATGAACATCTAAATCCATCAGCGCTTTGCATACCTCTGTGGCTGTAAGGTTGATGTTCTCTAATACCGGCCCTTGAGCTTCTATCACTGCAATCAGAGGGGGTGGGGTATTTTCTACTGTAAATACTGACTGAAACTCCTTGTTCAATTCTTTGCATATCTCTTCATCCGTCTCAGTGATGCTTCCATCCGCTCTCTTTAGCCTTAAAACCTGTTCTTTTACCTTCAGTTTTCCTCTGATAAAGCTGTGGAAAATCTTGGGATTTTCTTTAGCCTTCCTGGTGATGTCCCTCTCATAGTCTCTCTCTGCCTCTCTCCTTTTACTTAGGTAGTCATTTCTTGCTCTTTTGTAGGTTTGCCAGGCATTTATGTTTTTTCTCCTCCTATACCTTCTCCAGCATTTGTCTCTCCACTCCTTAGCTCTTTTACACCCATTATCGAACCATTTCTCTCTGGCATGAATTACACCTACTTTGGTGACAGGTATGCAGCAATCTACTATCTTCCCATATTTCTCACAAAAGATGTCATACATTTCTTGTACAGATTTGTTGTAAAATAAGGTTCTCCAGTCAATAACTGCAAAAAGCTCATTCATTTTGATGTAATCTCCTTTCGGATAGTTCCTCCTCATGTCCTCAGTGCCTCTACTCTCAGGAAGAATATCTTCAATGATATACTCCATCAACAACACACAGTCTTTAAATTCCTTCATGGTTATGATAGAGTGGATAGGGATTGATATTTTGATATGGCTGGCTCTAGAACTAGAGGTCATAGTTTGAAGCTTCGTAAGAAAACTTCTTTGCAGGATGTAAGGAAATACTTTTTCAGTGTAAGAGTAGTTGATAATTGGAATTGGCTAAGCGAGGAGGTAGTTAATGCTATCTCAATCCATAGTTTTATGGACAGGTATGATAAGTATCACTAAGCATAAAATGGAACCGATCAAGAGACGGGAAGATACGAGCTTTGGGCTCTTTCCTGTAAACACAATTAGGTAATCACAATTAGGTAATCACAGTGGTCACTCTTTCCAATTGGTGGTTCATACTCATTTTTTTCAATATCCAACACATTATCTGTGAACACTAGATCAAGTAGTGATGGCTCATCCCCACCCCTGGCCCTCGTTGGTTCCATTACATGTTGGTGTAGCAAATTCCCTTGTACGCAATCTAGGAATCTTGCCCCGAATGAGTCCTCACCACTGTGTGGGTCAAGATTTATCCAATCTATCTCTTTATGATTAAAGTCTCCCATAATCAAAATCCTACATTTTTTTTCCCGTGCCATGTTAACAACTGAGTTTATGACTTCAATAGTACCTATATGACTTTCCTCATAAACTCCAAGCCTATTTTGGTTCCTTGGTGGCTTGTATACAACAGTTATTATAATGCTCTCTGACCCAGTATTTATGCGAGCAACAAGAAATTCCTTGAACTCACTTTCTATAGCCAAGTTTATTTCTTCAACTTGAATCCTTTCACTTATGAGCAGTGCTATCCCTCTACCAGTCCTCTCAGATCTTTCAACCCTTAGTATTCTGAAGCCCTTAGGAAAAACTGTGTCACTGTTTATGTCCTCACTCAACTTAGTCTCTGTAATTGCTACTATATCTGCCTTACTTTTGTGAATCCTATCTTTTAATTCTACTGCCTTACCAGCTAATCCATCAGCATTTGTGTATAACAATCTTAATGAGGCCCCATCCCCAGATCTTCTGTCATTATCTTCTTTATCTCCCCTTTGTTGGAAGAACTCTGTAATGAAAATTTTTCTTCTCTTCTTCATTTCTTTCCTCATTTAACCTTCTTGCCTCTTGCAACAAGTTTTTGATCTTTCCCATCTCTTCCTGTGTTCTGTATCGTCTAATGAACACTTCTTTGAATTCTTGAAGGTCTTTTAGATTTTTTTTTCTCAACAATATTTCCCTACATGTTTCCCCTCTCTCAAAGGTTACTTTTGTTGGTCTCGGCTTTCCTTCCCTCGAATATTTACCTAGTTGGTGTATGTTTACAATATCCTCAGGACCACATACTACTCCAAGCTTTCTTATCAGGTCTACAACCCTAGCTTTATTTTCTTCAAGTCTCCCCTGCCATGTTGGCTCCTGGGACTACGCTTATGCCTGAGATTACCACTGTCTTCTCCTTATAAAGTGCCTGTCTGATGAGTGGGTTTGCCCTTTCCATCACAACGTCTTTCATTTTTTTTATTACTGTCTCTTTATAATCAACTGTTTGTATGTTTTCCAGTGCCACCACCTTTACAGCCTCTTTTACTGCCCCATTCCCCTTTTGTGCATCAGCAAAGGAAGTTTTCATGGCATCATTTTCCATATTCAGCTCTTGGAACTCTTTTCTGAACTGTTCAATGTTTTCCTTAATCTGGACATTCCAAGCAGCAATCTCGTCTCTCTCAGAAGAGAGCAGTGAACTAACATCTAATTCCTTTAGGTGTCTTAATGTATGTATTACTGTGCTATACTGCATCAGTACATTATTATTACTGTAATAAAATTCATTAATTCAACATTATTTATGTTTTATGTAGTAGTTAACTGTGTTTAGCCTAAGTACTGTACAGTACTGCCTATGTATGTAATGTACAATAGTTTTTTACCTAAACACAACTTACGAACAATTCTACTTATGAAAGACTTCTGGAACCTAACTCGTTCGTAAGTTGTGGAATGTCTGTACAGATGCTCTCTAATTAACGAACGAGTTAGTTTCTGAATGGCTGTTCGTAAGTTGATTTGTTCGTAAGTTGATATTTGGTATGTTCAGGGAACAAGAAAGAGAGAGACTTTCACCCCCATGCGTTTCTGATCATATCAAGCCTTTTCTCTACAGTTTTATATATATATATATATATATATATAATATATATATATATATATATATATATATATATATATATATATATATATATATATATATGTAGTCACGTTGCTCAACCGGTAGCGTCCGCAACTCTGAGGCGTCAGGTTGAGGGTTCACGCCCCGTCATGGTCTGAGGTTAGCAAGGGCATGCACTCAGGGTAACGATTACATCTGCCAAAACAAGTCCTTCGAAAGAAGGCAACCGTCCTAGCCCTTGCTTGAAAAAGGAGTCCGTGACGTAAAACCGGAAATATATATATATATATATATATATATATATATATATATATATATATATATATATATATATATATATATATATATATATATATATTGTCAGGGTTCCGTTTCTGACAGCTAACTTAAATCGGATTTCAACTTGAGTTGGATTTCAATGTAAGTAGGAACACACATAAATTTAAACCTAGGTCCCCCAACCTATGTTAAAGATAAATAATTTAAAACAGTGGAAAAAATATAAGTTCCTAATCTATGATAATAATATACTGAAATTAATCTTAATAGCATTGCTTACTTTAAAACATATCGATAGTAAAATTACACTACAGTACTGTACATTATTGCTCACCTTTACTCATGTGGTTGGCTTGCACACTGGAAGGGGCATTGCAAGGGAGGGAGAGACTGGCGTATTGGGAGGTGGAAACTGGAGAGGCAAGTGCTGAGGAGACTAGGGCAAGTGAGTCTGGAGAGGCAAATGAACATAATTGAGGTACTGTGTCAAGTAAGTCTATAGAGGTAGAGAGCACAGGATATTTTAGTGGGGGCTGTACCTTCATGAAGAATTGGTCCAGGTGAGTCTGGAAAAATGCTCTCTTCTGCTCCTCATATATTTCCTTGTAACACCGCAGGGCATCATTGATCCCTCTCTCAACCTTATTGTAGCTAGCAACGTTGGGGTCCTGAGCCTTTAACTTTGCCAATAATTCTTCTGCCTGGGAAAACGGTTCTTTCAATTCCTTGGTTATGAATCTCTTGGGCTCTGGGCTTGGTAGTTCTTCCTGTTTTTCAATCATATGCTTTTCCAGTTGAATGAGGGCCTCAGTAGATAACTCCTTGCCATGAGATTCCAGGAGCTCTTTTACATCATCAGCCTCCACCTCCGACATGAGCTCCTTAATGATGACAACAACATTCTTGGTTATAGCCTCAACTGCCTCCTCAAAACCTTGGAAATCATTCACACAATAGGGGTATGCTTCTTTCCATACCCCATTCAAGTTGGTTTGCATCACTTCCTCTCAAGCATCAGCAATATTCTTCACAGCATGAAGAATATTGTACAGGGTCCAGAAGTCCTTGAGAGTCAGGTTCTTTTCCTTTTCAGTTGCCCTGAGAGCCATGGCAATTGTTCTTTGGAAGTAGTATGCCTTGAAAGAGGCGATGGTCCCCCAATAATTGGCTGCAACAGGGAAGTGGTATTAGGTGGAAGGTAAACTACCCCTACATTAGGATGAAAGTCATCCAAATGGGGAGGATGACCAGGGGCACTGTCCAGGATTAACAATACCTTAAAGGGCAGACCCTTAGAAGTACACTACTTCTCTGCTTAAGGGATAAAATGGTTGCTGAACCAGTTCTCAAATATTTGAAGAGTTATCTAAGCCTTCTTGTTTTACTTCCAGATGACTGACAGTCGATCCTTCCAAATGCCCTAGAGTGCCCTTGGGTTTTCTGCTAAATAAACCAACAATGGCTTCAGGTTACTGTCTCCAGCAGCATTAGCCCCAAAAAGCAAAATCAGTTTCTCCTTGCTGACTTTATGGCCTAGTACTGTCTTCTCCTCCTTGGTGATGTACATACGACTAGGCATACAATTCCAGAATATGCCAGTCTCATCCATGTTGAATACCTGTTTGGCACGGTAAACCCCCTCCTTATTATCTTAGCCAAAGCAATAGGAACATTTTTGCTGCTTCCTCATCACCACTAGCAGCTTCACCTTGCACTCTTATATAATGCAATTTAGAATATTTTAGCCTTTTTTTGTATAACCATAAGCTTATTGGGATATGCCGTCGATTTTGGTCTTCAAACCAAAGCACTAGCAATCTCTCCAGCTCGACCATAAGGCAACTATACTATCTAGTGATCACAGTAGAATCATAGGAGTTGAACCTTTCACATGGTCACGGATGCAATCTTTGTCTTTGATGATTGTGGCCATGGTCGTATGGGCTAATCCAAGACTGGCCAATGTTCGCAGAAGATTCTCCCTTTTCAGTACAGTTCACTACTTCAATTTTAATTTCCATGGTGATAGCCTCTCTTTCATAGTGGCAATGCCATCAGAACTATCACTAACATGCTTGGGAGGCATAATAATGTCAGTGGGGAACAAACACAACAAGAGAGCAGATAAAACACTGGGCACAATGTGACATGCGGCAATAACCTGAGCGGTGGATCTTCTTTCTCTTCTAACGCCACGTGACACCGTATTCTTACGTGACACTCAACAAACTATTTCAAAAAAAAATTATTTACGGCTGTGTTTGTTTTATTTTTTAATTCTATATAATCCTTCAATATAACCAAATATATAAACAAATAAATAAATAAAGCCATTAACTTAATAAATACAAATACAGCTTACCTAATTGTGTTTACGGGAAAGAGCCCAAAGCTAGTATCTTCCCGTCTCCTGATCGGTTCCATTTTATACTCAGTGATACTTATCATACCTGTCCTTAAAACTATGGATTGAGATAGCATTAACTACCTCCTCGCTTACCCAAGTCCAATTATCAACTACTCTTACACTGAAAAAGTATTTCCTTACATCCTGCAAAGAAGTTTTCTTATGAAGCTTCAAACTATGACCTCTAGTTCTAGAGCCAGCCATATCGAAATATCGATCCCTATCCACTCTATCATAACCATGAAGGAATTTAAAGACTGTCACCATATCCCCCCCTCAATCTTCTGCCTTCGAGTGATGGTAAGTCTAATTCCCTCAGCCTCTCATCATAACTGAGATTGCGTATTTCTGGCACCAGTTTCGTTGCATGTCTTTGAATTTTTTCAAGCTTAGCTATGTGCTTTTTCAAGTGTGGATTCCAAAAGGGGGCTGTATATTCGAGTTTTGGCCTCACATAGGTTACATAAATATTTCTGAACATTTCCTTGTCCATGTGCCCGAAGGCTACCCTTACATTTGATAAGAATGCATATCCTGCCCTTACTATGCCATTTATATGTATTTCTGGAGACAAATCTGCCAGTATGTTTACTCCTAGATCTCTCTCATTTTCTGTCTCTTGAAGTTGTACTCCAGCCACAGAGTAGTCAAGCTTGGGCCTTCTTGCACTTGCACCAATCTCATTACCTTACATTTTGAAGTATTGAATTTCATTAGCCACTTTACTGACCACTCATGCAGATTATTTAGTTCCTCCTGAAGTTCTCTACCATTGTTCTCGTTTTTTACTTTCTTCACAATCTTTGCATCATCTGCAAACATATTCATGAATGAATTTACAGACTCTGGTAGGTCATTTACATATACAAGGAACAAAAGTGGCCCTAAAACTGAACCCTGTGGAATTCCACTATGAACTCTTCTCCATTCAGACACTGAGTGTCTTACTCTAACCCTCTGTTCCCTTCCTTCTAAGTAAGTTTTTATCCATTCCAAAACATTTCCACCTATTCTAGCCATTGCTTGCAGCTTCCTAATAAGTCTCCCATGTGGAACAGTGTCAAACGCTTTCTGGAAGTCTAGGAATATGCAATCTGCCCAACCCTCTCTTTCCTATAAGATTCGGCTTACCTCATCATAATATTCTAATAAGTTTGTTATTGTTGATCTACCTTCTCTCAAGCCATGTTGCCTCACTGACAAAAAGTTGAAGGATTCCAAGTGAAGAGAGATATGTTTCCTTAGTAGTTTCTCCATAACTTTGCAAACTATGCTGGTCAAGGAAACTGTTCTATAGTTCAGAGCCGTATCGCTCCTTCCCTTTTTAAAGATAGGTATCACATTTGCTTATTTCCAGCATCTTGGAATCTCCCCTGACTCCAGTGACTTTTTAAATATGATACTTAGTGCCACTGATATTGAGTTTGCGCATTTTTTAAGCACATGGGGGGATATGTCATCAGGACTTGTAGCTTTATGAACATCTAGATCCATCAGTGCTTTGCATACCTCTGTGGCTGTAAGGTTGATGTTCTCTAATACCAGCCCTTGAGCTTCTATCTCTACAATCAGAGGGGGTGGGGTATTTTCTACTGTAAATACTGACTGAAACTCCTTGTTCAATTCTTTTCAGATCTCTTAATCCGTTTCAGTGATGCTTCCATCTGCTCTCTTTAGCCTTAAAACCTGTTCTTTCACTTTCAGTTTTCCTCTGATAAAGCTGTGGAAAAGCTTGGGATTTTCTTTAGCCTTCCCTCATAGTCTCTCTCTGCCTATCTTCTTTTACTTAGGTAGTCATTTCTTGCTCTTTTGTAGGTTTGCCAGGCATTTATGTTTTTTCTCCTCCTATACCTTTTCCAGCATTTGTCTCTCCACTCCTTAGCTCTTTTACACCCATTATCGAACCATTTCTCTCTGGCATGAATTACACCTACTTTGGTGAAAGGTATGCAGCAATCTACTATCTTCCCATATTTCTCACAAAAGATATCATACATTTCTTGTACAGATTTGTTGTAAAATAAGGTTCTCCAGTCAGTAACTGCAAAAAGCTCATTCATTTTGATGTAATCTCCTTTCGGATAGTTCCTCCTCATGTCCTCGGTGCCTCTACTCTCAGGCAGAATATCTTCAATGATATATTCCATCAACAACACACAGTGGTCACTCTTTCCAATTGGTGGTTCATACTCAATTTTTTCAATATCCAACACATTATCTATGAATAATAGATCAAGTAGTGATGGCTCATCTCCACCCCTGGCCCTCGTTGGTTCCATTACATGTTGGTGTAGGAAATTCCCTTGTACGCAATCTAGGAATCTTGCCCCGAATTAGTCCTCGCCACTGTGTGGGTCAAGATTTATCCAATCTATCTCTTTATGATTAAAATCTCCCATAATCAAAATCCTACATTTTTTCTCCTGTGCCATGTTAACAACTGAGTTTATGACTTCAATAGTACCTATATGACTTTCCTCATAAACATCAAGCCTATTCTGGTTCCTTGGTGGGTTATATACAACAGTTATTTATTATGCTCTCTGACCCAGTATTTATGCGAGCAATAAGAAATTCCTTGAACTCACTTCCTATAGCCAAGTTTATTTCTTCAACTTGAATCCTTTCACTTATGAGCAGTGCTATCCCTCCACCAGTCCTCTCAGATCTTTCAACCCTTAATATTCTGAAGCCCTTAGGAAAAACTGTGACTGTTTATGTCCTCACTCAACTTAGTCTCTGTAATTGCTACTATATCTGCCTTACTGTTGTGAATCCTATCTTTTAATTCTACTGCCTTACCATCTAATCCATCAGCATTTGTGTGATTACCTAATTGTGATTACCTAATTGTGTTTACGGGAAAGAGCCCAAAGCTCGTATCTTCCCGTCTCCTGATCGGTTCCATTTTAGACTTAGTGATACTTATCATACCTGTCCTTAAAACTATGGATTGAGATAGCATTAACTACCTCCTCGCTTAGCGAATTCCAGTTATCAACTACTCTTGCACTGAAAAAGTATTTCCTTACATCCTGCAAAGAAGTTTTCTTACGAAGCTTCAAACTATGACCTCTAGTTCTAGAGCCAGCCATATCGAAATATCGATCCCTATCCACTCTATCATAACCATGAAGGAATTTAAAGACTGTCACCATATCCCCCCTTACTCTTCTAGCTTCGAGTGATGGAAAGTCTAATTCCCTCAGCCTCTCATCATAACTGAGATTGCGTATTTCTGGCACCAGTTTCGTGGCATGTCATTGAACTTTTTCAAGCTTAGCTATGTGCTTTTTCAAGTGCGGATTCCAAAAAGGGGCTGCATATTCGAGTTTTGGCCTCACATAGGTTACATAAATATTTCTGAACATTTCCTTGTCCATGTGCCTGAAGGCTACCCTTACATTTGATAAGAATGCATATAACAATCTTAATGAGGCCCCATCCCCTGATCTTCTGTCATTTTCTTCTTTATCTCCCCTTTGTGCAATCTGCCCAACCCTCTCTTTCCTATAAGATTCGGCTTACCGAATCTAGCCTGCTGGCTAGTACAGTGGTAACGCGCTGGCTTCGCATTCATGAGGTCGAAAGATCGGTTCCCGTCCAAGACCGAGAGTTTAAGCTGTTTACTGGCAGGAACTGCTGTGGGTGGACACCACAGTGGGGGGTTGGGGCTTACCCTGGCTGACGAATACCCATTGTATTGAAATGGAAATAAAGTATTATATATATATTTGTCTGGAAGAACTTTGAAATGAAAATTTTTCTTCTCTTCTTCATTTCTTTCCTCATTTAACCTTCTTGCCTCTTGCAACAAGTTTTTGATCTTTCCCATCTCTTCCTGTGTTCTGTATCATCTAATGAACACTTCTTTGAATTCTTGAAGGTCTTTAAGACTTTTTTTCTCAACAATATTTCCCTACATGTTTCCCCTCTCTCAAAGGTTACTTTTGTTGGTCTCGGCTTTCCTTCCCTCAAATATTTGCCTAGTTGGTGTATGTTTACAATATCCTCAGGACCACAAACTACTCCAAGCTTTCTTATCAGGTCTACTACCCTAGCTCTATTTTCTTCAAGTCTCCCCTGCCATGTTGGCTCCTGGGATTCGCTTATGACTGAGATTACCACTGTCTTCTCCTTATCAAGTGCCTGTTTGATGAGTGGGTTTGCCCTTTCCATCACAACGTCTTTCATTTTTTTGATTACTGTCTCTTTATAGTCAACTGTTTGTATGTTTTCCAGTTTTTCACTCTTAACATGAATGTGAGCTGTAATATCTGAAATGGGTTTATTAGGATTAACTTCATAATCATTCAACAATTCTACCACAGAACCATTGACTTTAGTAATTTTAGAAGAATCATTAATACCAGACAAATAAATACCTATTTTTGGCATCAAATCTTTACCACATAAGTTAGAATTATGATTCCCTACAACATAAAATGTCTGTTTCACTTGCAGAGAATTATAGTAAACATCCACTCCAACTTTACCCAAAACATTTATTTTGAGATCATCATAAGCATTTAACATTTTATTACAATCTACAATGGACAATCCCAAATTATGAACCCAATATTTAGTCAAGGTACTCACAGCAGCACCTGTATCCACCTCAAAAGGTACAAACTTACCATTAACCAAAATATTCACTTCATCTTTACCAATAGCATTGACATTTTTTACTGACAACAGTCTTTCTTCATCAGTATCACTGGAAACTGCTACCTTGTCTACTGCTTTAACTTTAACCTTATGTTTTTTTCTCAGAAGCCTTATTAAAACTTTCTTTTACTGGCTTTGGCTTCACATTACCTTTGACATCTTTTGAAGCCTTCCAACAAACTTGTTTTAAATGTCCTTTCTTACCACATAAATTACATGTTAAATTCTTAAAGCGACATTTTGCACTATCATGAGGGTAACCACAGTGTTTACAAGAAACTGACTTACTCATGGGACCATTGGTTGGGGTTTTAACCTTTTGAACAACACCAGCCTTTTCAGAAACATAAGCTTGTTCAAAATTCAAAACTCTCTCAACTATTTGGATAGAAGACATAACCTTCAAATTTAAATTTTCAGCAACCAGATTTGAAAAATAAACCTCATTTTCAAGAGCCATAAACAACTGATCCCGCACACGAGAATCAAAGTTGCTACCAAAATCACAGTCTTTGGCTAGACACTTCAGGTCTGCATACAAATCTTTTAATGTCTCACCTCCTTTTTTCCTCCTTTGTTGAAAAGCCAATAAACTTCTATGATAACTAGGCTTTACATCATAATGTGCCTTAAGTAATTTGCATAAATCCTCATACGACTTAGTATGTGGTAAATCTGGGGCACAAATGTTTCCTAAAATAGCATAAATTTCAGTACCATAGAAACCAGAAGTAATTTTTTTTTACTATTTGCCTCAGTTATGTTCAAATTTAAAAAATTTGCTTCCAACAAACTTAACCACAATTCAAAAGAAATCTTTGAAGGATTAAAATGATCAATGTTCACTCTGCGGTTAGCCCTATTTTCATTTTCTTGAGGCATGATTATAGGCTAAGTCACTGGGTGAACTGGTTATAGCACTGACAACATAAGCTAAACATCATAGAACTAGGCTAGGCCTATATGCAATTTGTTTTACTCCACTCCTCAAAGCACTGGGGTTAAGCACCATATGCTTACGGTAGGCTATGATCAATCAAGGCTACCGTCCACAAAACACTGGAAACAAGGTTACCGATTACACAATTGGCCTACCATAGGCTATCATCAATCTAGGGTACACCTTGGAAAATAATCACTATAGCTTTCCAATCTTGAAAAAATCGTCAGCATTAGGCTTAAACAGTTATAATACGGCATCTATGAAGGCTCCAATGCTAACTGCAAAACTTGATCAAAACAGCCTAAGGAGGGCAGCCACGGGAACGAAAATCTCGTAAGTCAGAAGCTTACCCAATTTACCGGCTACCTCAAAACTGCAAAAACTTCACTTAAATACTGCAAACCAGAAGTTCCTTTTGCTACTGCATTGGTCCTTTGTACCTCGTCGCCATTTGTTCCATACTATGATTAGATGGGTGAGGATAATCCATTTAAAATCGTGAGAAAAGTGGAGGTTTACTGCACCAGCCAGGTAGGTCGAATAATTAATTTATTAATAATTTATTAATTATTCATTGGCCTCTTATGGCAAAATGACGTAACTCGGAACAACGTTATGCGAGGACCACCTGTATATATATGGACGATTATGGGTACGTGAGAAAATTGAAAACATTTTGAAATCCTTAGTACTTTCCAGTATCTTTATCTACTACTCAACTTCAGAGGTATCTAATTTATAGAAACAAAAGAAGCAATATATATAAATAATGAGACAGGAGAAAAAGAAAAATTAGCAATTAAACAAAGGAAAATCAACGTTGGAAACAGCTTAATATCCAGGTGGAGGCTTTATATTGTTTGCCATGGGCTTGGTAAGGGAAGAGGTCAATATTGAGTTTAACTAGAGTGTGTAAGCATATTTGGGGGTGAATGAAGGTGTGGTCTTTAGTAGAAGGAGAAGAGAATACTAAAAATTATAATACTAGTAAGAACAGTAGAATTTATAAAACTAATAATAATCATCATCATCATCATCATAATCATGATGATAATAATAATAAAAATAATAACAATAATGATAGAAATAATTATAACAACAATAAAAGTAATCATAATAACAATACGATAATAATGACAACAATAATGATAAGTTAAATAAACAATAATCACAGAAAACAATAATAATAATGAAAATATTACAAATACTGTCAATAATACTATTACAATAATGATAAAACAATAATAGTAATAATATAATTATATTAATAATGGTACAATAACAGTGATGACAATCAACGCATGATATTATTAATGATAATAATAATAATAATACAGATGATCCTCTACTTGTGAACATCTGGAAATATGAATAATGTCTGATTACCTAATTGTGATGCCCTAATTGTATTTACGGGAAAGAGCCCAAAGCTCGTATCTTCCCATCTCTTGATCGGTTCCGTTTTCTACTTAGTGATACTTATCATACCTGTCCTTAAAACTATGGATTGAGATAGCATTTACTACCTCCTCGCTTAGCAAATTCCAATTATCAACTACTCTTACACTGAAAAAGTATTTCCTTACATCCTGCAAAGAAGATTTCTTACGAAGCTTCAAACTCTGACCTCTAGTTCTAGAGCAAGCCATATCAAAATATCGATTCCTATCAACTCTATCATAACCATGAAGGAATTTAAAGACTGTCACCATATCCCCCCTCACTCTTCTAGCTTCGGATGAAGGTAAGTCTAATTCCCTCAGCCTCTCATTATAACTGAGATTGCGTATTTCTGGCACCAGTTTCGTGGCATGTCTTTGAACTTTTTCAAGCTTAGCTATGTACTTTTTCAAGTGTGGATTCCAAAAGGGGGCTGCATATTCGAGTTTTGGCCTCACATAGGTTACATAAATATTTCTGAACATTTCCTTGTCCATGTGCCTGAAGGCTACCCTTACATTTGATAAGAATGCATATGCTGCCCTTACTATGCCATTTATATGTATTTCTGGAGACAAATCTGCCAGTATGTTTACTCCTAGATCTCTCTCATTTTCTGTCTCTTGAAGTTGTACTCCAGCCACCGAGTAGTCAAGCTTGGGCCTTCTTACACTTGTACCCATTCTCATTACCTTACATTTTGAAGTATTGAATTTCATTAGCCACTTTTCTGACCACTCAGGCAGACTATTTAGATATTCCTGAAGTTCTCTACCATTGTTCTCGTTTCCTACTTTCTTCACAATCTTTGCATCATCTGCAAACATATTCATGAATGAATTTACAGACTCTGGTATGTCGTTTACATATACAAGGAACAAAAGTGGCCCTAAAACTGAACCCTGTGGAACTCCACTACTAACTCTTCTCCATTCAGACACTGAGTATCTTACTCTAACCCTCTGTTCCCTTCCTTCTAAGTAAGTTTTTATCCATTCCAAGACATTTCCACCTATTCTAGCCATTGCTTGCAGCTTCCTAATAAGTCTCCCATGTGAACAGTGTCGAACGCTTTCTGGAAGTCTAGGAATATGCAATCTGCCCAGTCCTCTCTTTCCTGTAAGATTTGGCTTACCTCATCATAAAATTCTAATAAGTTTGTTACTGTTGATCTACCTTCTCTGAAGCCATGTTGCCTCACTGACAAAAGGTTGAAGGATTCCAAGTGAAGAGAGATATGTTTCCTTAGTAGTTTCTCCATAACTTTGCAAACTATGCTGGTCCAGGAAACTGGTCTATAGTTCAGAGCCGTATCCCTCCTTCCCTTTTTGAAAATAGGTATCACGTTTGCTTGTTTCCAGCATCTTGGAATCTCTTCTGACTCCAGTAACTTTTTAAATATGATACTTAGTGCCACTGATATTGAGTTTGCGCATTTTTTAAGTACTTGAGGGGATATGTCATCAGGACCTGTAGCTATATGAACAGCTAACTCCATCAGTGCTTTGCATACCTCTGTGGCTGTAAGGTTGATGTTCTCTAATACCGGCCCTTGAGCTTCTGGCTCTACAATCTGAGGGGGTGGGGTATTTTCTACTGTAAATACTGACTGAAACTCCTTGTTTAACTCTTTGCAGATCTCTTCATCCGTCTCAGTGATGCTTCCATCCTCTCTCTTTAGCCTTAAAACCTGTTCTTTTACCTTCAGTTTTCCTCTGATAAAGCTGTGGAAAAGCTTGGGATTTTCTTTAGCCTTCCTGGTGATGTCCCTCTCATAGTCTCTCTCTGCCTATCTTCTTTTACTTAGGTAGTCATTTCTTGCTCTTTTGTAGGTTTGCCAGGCATTTATGTTTTTTCTCCTCCTATACCTTCTCCAGCATTTGTCTTTCCACTCCTTAGCTCTTTTACACTCATTATCGAACCATTTCTCTCTGGCATGAATTACACCTACTTTGGTGACAGGTATGCAGCAATCTACTATCTTCCCATATTTCTCACAAAAGATGTCATACATTTCTTGTACAGATTTGTTGTAAAAAAAGGTTCTCCTTCAATAACTGCAAAAAGCTCATTCATTTTGATGTAATCTCCTTTCGGATAGTTCCTCCTCATGTCCTCATTGCTTCTACTCTCAGGCAGAATATCTTCAATGATATACTCCATCAACAACACACAGTGGTCACTCTTTCCAATTGGTGATTCATACTCAATTTTTTCAATATCCAACACATTATCTGTGAATACTAGATCAAGTAGTGATGGCTCATCCCCGCCCCTGGCCCTTGTTGGTTCCATTACATGTTGGTGTAGGAAATTCCCTTATATGCAATCTAGGAATCTTGCCCCGAATGAGTCCTTATCACTGTGTGGGTCAAGATTTATCCAATCTATCTCTTTATGATTAAAATCTCCCATAATCAAAATCCTACATTTTCTCTCCCGTGCCATGTTAACAACTGAGTTTATGACTTCAATAGTACCTATATGACTTTCCTCATAAACTTCTAGCCTATTCTGGTTCCTTGATGGGTTATATACAACAGTTATTATTATGCTCTCTGACCCAGTATTTATGCGAGCAACAAGAAATTCCTTGAACTCACTTTCTATAGCCAAGTTTATTTCTTCAACTTGAATCCTTTCACTTATGAGTAGTGCTATCCCTCCACCAGTCCTCTCAGACCTTTCAACCCTTAATATTCTGAAGCCCATAGGAAAAACTGTGACACTGTTTATGTCCTCACTCAACTTAGTCTCTGTAATTGCTACTATATCTGCCTTACTGTTGTGAATCCTATCTTTAATTCTACTGCCTTACCATCTAATTCATCAGCATTTGTGTATAACAATCTTAATGAGGCCCCATCCCCTGATCTTCTGTCATGAAAAGTTAAAATTTAATTTGCGAAAGTCTAACAACAACAACAACGATAATAATAATAATAATAAGATACGTATGAGAGAGAGAGAGAGAGAGAGAGAGAGAGAGAGAGAGAGAGAGAGAGAGAGAGAGAGAGAGAGAGAGAGAGAGAGAGAGAGAGAGAGAGAGAGATTATTTTTTATTTTATTAATTTATTGCGCCAAGGCGTCAGACATTACATGAGTTCATACAAATAATGCTTCAAATGGATACAAAACCAAGAATTGAACATAGTTTACAGGGAGGTGTACACATTGATAAAACATTGCTGCATACTAACACACAATTCACAGTATGGCAGCACAGAGTACATTATATGCAAAAGTAAAGCTCAGAGAAACGCAGAATGCACAAACAGAATTATACAGCAACATACAGAAAATATATGTATAATTCAATGTAATTAATGGCCACCAAAGTGAGGATAACGAGCAAGAATAACATCAAGGTTGTCATCATTAAGTAAAAATGAGCAGATCTGTATTAAGTTCTGACCTCGTGGTAAAACATCTCTCACTGTGGGGCACTGTAGACAATAGTGGTCAAGAGTGTTAGCATTAGGACGGTCGCATAATTTACAGGAGGTGTACTGTGGCATATCTAGAGTCTGGGAGACCTGAGGGAGAGAGAGAGAGAGAGAGAGAGAGAGAGAGAGAGAGAGAGAGAGAGAGGAGAGAGGAGAGAGAGAGAGAGAGAGAGAGAGAGAGAGAGAGAGAGAGAGATGTTCTTTGCATGGGTGTCGGTTCAGTATACATAAAAGTGAAAATCAAGGCCCCACACTCGTGAAACTACCTCTTGTTTTCTACAAGTTCCTCCTTTCCCCCCCTTATCTCTCATCCCTTCCTCCCTCCCTATCATTCTCCTTCTTTCTCTGTCTCTATGTCTTTCTTTACACCTCTTTCCTTCTATTACTACGTTTATCATTTCGTACACCATTTCCTCGATATTTTTTAGATTTCACATCCTTAGACATTTCCATTCATATATATTAACAACGAAAAGTAAAGTAAATTCCTTTTGTTAACATACCTCTATCATCATACATACTAATGAACTAATCCCTCACTTACCTGCTATCTGCTGCCAAATGTCGGGTCAAGATGGGTAGAGTCAAAGCAAAGTACCTGGACCCCCAGGGGAGCTAATAACAGCAGAGATTATATATTCAAATGCCTCAGTGAAGGCAGTATTATCATCTATAAAACAATCCCTAACCAGAATGGATTTGTCTTGGTCCTGGGTGATGAGTATCTGGATAAACTCACCACCAGTGAATGCAAAGCTATTTTCTATAAAAGGAACTTTGATATCAGTATGCCACCTGAATTTAATGCCCAGAAAACAGTTGTGCTTATGGGCATGGACCCATATGTCACAGGGTAAGACATCAAAGAAATTCAAGTGGAAGTCGCTAGTCTAAATGAGAATATCAAAGTAGAATCAGTCATCATGATTCTCACTCCACAATTTCGCCTTCATAAGCATGTCAACGAAGATCAAAGATCATGAGATTCTCTTCTTTAACACTAAAGTCAACCCTAGACATGTTGAAGATGAGATCTTCATTAACTTTAATAATTCCTTTTAGTGCTACAGACTAAACCACGACACTAGGGACTTCCCTAGTGATATCACTATATGCTTGGATTGCTCTGAAATTGGACATAATGGAATGATAACAAAAGTAAGACTAAGACCAAGAAATGCATTAACTGTACAGGGGAACAATTAATGCCCCCTGAAGAAGAAAATAAGAAAGGGGATTTGGTTGCAATAAGAAAGTCCAAAAAGAAACCTACATTCTCCTACTTAGAAGTGTGACAGAGTGTTTTGCTCAAAGTCACCAGAGGCTGTTAGATGCCTTATTAGTAATTTAGTATTTTAACTGTCATTTTTCTAACTAAAAAAATAATTCCCACTTCTTGACTTTTGCAGATTATGACTGTTTGCAATTTATATTTTAGCTTACAGCTAATTTTAAATATACCTTATTTACTCTTCTTGTACGTGTAGAAGTATAGTCCCGATATAAAGGCTGCTCCTACTTTTTCACTTCTTCAGTGAACTCATCAGATACGTTTTGTTTACAATTTTCTTATTATAAAAATTGTTCTTGCTGATAATTTTGTTATAAATTTGACCTTGCTGTTATGTCGTTAGCCTGTCTAGATATATATCAGAAGCTTCTTTATTATTTGAGTACTTAAATTCCATCTCCTACAAGCAAAGAATGTTCTAGAGATTGTTTACCAGTAACCTAACTTTCCATTATTATTCTTGTTTTATTTTATTTGCTTCCACTTGTTGCACCTAAAATACTGTCTCTCCCTTGCATCTCTGCTATAATTGCCTGCCAGGGACCACCACTAAAGTAGTCCTTAAATAATATCAGAGCCAGTTACTGCTTTAGAAATATATCCTGCAGATGACGTCACCAGAAGGGACAATGAAGCGTCCCTGTTTGGGCGCCAATCTTGTTGGGGGGATGGTAGAGTGTTGTTAAAAATTCTGTTTTACTAAGGGGACTCAAAGTACTGAGCTCGGTTAAGAGCTCACAAACAGACAGGACAGATATTTGCACTTGAACACCCCACACATTATGCCATTGCTCGGTTAAATGAAACTCAGAATTCAACTTTCTTTTAATTTTGGAAATGCAATGACATTAAAAGAATTTAATTACATTTTCTAATTAAATTTTATGAAATGCTGCCTCGAATCCCGGAGGTGGCGAGCATAATTTCGTTTCCCCGGCACCACGGACGTATGCCATGACTTTGGCCTCAACTCGACGATTACCTCTGTCACACAGGCAGAGTAGAATAGAGGACACTTATTGTGCCAGATGAATTTCTGTGAAGATGCCACGTAAATAAGGTTTGAAATAAACTTAGACTGCTCAGGCGAAATGTTACCTCTGGGATCTTTGGGCACCAAAAGTGGACGGAGGAGCAGAATAATGGCCTTTGCCTCTGAATTGCTGAGGCTTAGGTCTTACTGAGTAGGTAAGAGCCACCACGCTCCCTCACACAGCGGCGGCCCACAAAGCCGTCCGGCCACACACTTGGCCCATGCTGTAGAAATAAGGCCAGAAAGGGCCACTGAGGATAACACCGAGGAACCTACGTACAAACTTGCCAATGTGGAACTCACCAAATGGGGTAATCCGCAGGTGATCTCAAAATATCTAGGAACTATAAATGGTGTGGAAGTTAAGATAGCCCTCGACACAGGGGCCAATGGCATATTTGTTGACGAGTGATTCATCAGAGATGAAGATTTTACCGGCGAAGTCGTTCATGTGTGGGTTGCTGAAGGAACACCCCAAATACAACGCTGCTGTGTCATTAACCTGGATTGCAAATACTACAAGGGAAAAGCCCCAGCTGTGGCAATGATTGGGCTTATGTACCCTGTCTTGCTGGGTCGTGCACTGAACCTAGTTCCTATTTTCCAGTCCGACCTTTACCATAAGGACATTTCTCGCTGTCGGGGGTTAGGATGGTGGAGTGTTGTTAAGATTCTGTTTTACTAAGGGGACTCAAAGTACCGAGCTCGGTTAAGAGCTCACAAACAGACAGGACAGATATTTGTACTTTAACACCCCATCTCTTTTACCATTAGTCGGTTAAATGCAACTCAGAATTCAACTTTCTTTTAATTTTGGAAATGCAATGACATTAAAAGAATTGAATTAAATTTCTCAAATTAAATTTTATGAAATGCTGCCTCGAATCCCGGAGGTGGTGAGCACGATTTCGTTTCCTGGCACCACGGACGTATGCCAAGACTTTGGCCTCAACTCGATGATTACCTCTGTCACACAGGCAGAGTAGAATACAGGACACTGCAATTTCAGAAACAGAAATGACACACTGTTTATAATGGGAAACTGAAAGCATGAGCACACATATAATGAGTTTCCAATGTCATTCTACTGGATAAAATATATTGGTTATTCACAGCTAACCAGAAATATTTATGCTACCATAATACCATACAAAACCATTAATTCTTTATTGGTTTTAAAGGAAAACAATATATTCACAATAAATGAAGAATAAGCAAGACAAATACAGTACTGTATGTATTCCTTAAATTGTGGGCAACCACAAAAGTTGCAATGCTTATTACTGATTAACAATTAATATGGTAAAACACTCTATTTAGGATAAAGGAAGAATCTACGAGATAAATACAGTATTCATTCACTTTTGGTTATCAAGAACTGTTTGCAATGAAAAAAAGGGTGCAAAACCACCTTTTGAGGTATTTGCAACTTATAACTCAAAACACTTTATCCCCAACATATGAAGAATTAGCAAGATAAATACAGTATGCATTCATTAAATTGTGGTTAACAGGAAATATTTGCAAAGCCAACAGGGCAAAACTACCTTGTAATTATTTGCAATTTGTATAGCAAATAGCTTTATTGACGAGTTTTTGACGTAAAATACTTTATTTACGATGATAGAAAGAGGTGAAATGAAATTAGAATTTATTAGGAAAAGAGATAGATTTTTACGGGCTCATAACTAGTCTTCCGAGGATGAGATTTTCGTTTATCACATTCAATGAAAAGAAACTTCTTAGCAATGTATATCAGCTGTAATTTACAGGTTACGGAATTAACTTTGGCATGTGAGATTCCAGTTTGGTAATCTACAAAATTTCGTGTGTATGGGAATGGAATCTGAGAATAAAAATCCATAAGATTTAGCCAGTAACGAATGTAACTAATTCTCGAAAATAAACCAATTTGCTTGTCCCACGAGCTTTACCATACAATATCCCTCACCTTGTTGTGCTAGATGAATTCCTGTGAAGATGCCACGTAAATAAGGTTTGAAATAAACTTAGACTGCTCAGGCGAGATGTTGCCTCTTGGAAGTTTGGGCGCCAACCGAGAGCGTCTCATTGTCCCTCCTGGTGAGTTCATCTGTAGGATACATTTTCTAGAGCAGTAACTGGCTCTGATATAATTTAAGGACTATTTTAGTGGTGGTCCCTGGCAGGCATTTATAGCAGAGATGCAAGGGAGAGACAGTATTTTTAGGTGCAACAAGTGGAAGCAAATAAAATAAAACGAGAATAATAATGAAAAGTTAGGTTACTGGTAAACAATCTCCAGAATGTTTTTGGCTCGTAGCAGACGAAAAATAGGAGCAGCCTTTATATCGGGGCTATACTTCTACACGTACAAGAAGAGTAAATAAGGTATATTTAAAATTAGCTATAAGCTAAAATATAAATTGCAAATAATCATAATTTGCAAAAGTCAAGAAGTGGGAATTATTTTTTTAGTTAGAAAATAACAGTTAAGTTACTAAATTAATTAATAAGGCATCTAACAGCCTTTGGTTACTTTGAGTGAAACACTCTGTCACAAAGGCCCTTTCTAGAGAATATTGATTTAGCAAAATTCTACTACAGAAGGCGAAAAAAGAACAGAGGAATTTACGATGACTTCAGTGTTATTATGAGGGATGAGATATCCTTCTCATGGAAAAGAACAAATGAACAATAAGAATGGGATCCACCACTGGAACATATCATACTATTAGGAAAAATGCAACAAGTCTTGTAAACAAAACATTAAATGACATGCAAAACATAAAAGAAATGTGATCAAATTCAATATCAAGAAAATTAAATCACAATTAGATATCAGTGAATATCAATATTAAAGTTTATGAATGCTTCACATGCAAGAAGGCAAGACTATAATATGCAAAAAAAATACAGTATACGCAAATGTAAAATTTGAACCACGTCATCATTATCATTGGCGACTGGATTTAAAACAGTTTCAGCTATTCAACACTAAACTAAAACGTTTCCGCCATGTTCTGGCTTTCAGAGTCCCACAAAGGGAAATATAAAACTACGATCAAAAAATTATTCTTCATCTTTTTCGTCTTCCATTAGGAATAACGTTTGTACGCTAAAATAAACATGTACAGTACAGTGTGACAGAGTGTTTCGCTCAATGTCAACAGAGGCTGTTAGATGCCTTAGCA
>JAXCGZ010023055.1:0-71955 GCA_037179515.1 Halocaridina rubra
TTCTGTGATTCGTCGCCTCCCACCCTTTCAGCCAATAGCATCCCATGAACTATCTCACTTAGGTGCGAGCCTTTGCAATTTCCATGACGCCAATACATTGTATGTTCTCATACAGTATTTTACATCGTGCAATACTGTAAGTTATATGTTTAAATTTATGTTTTTTACTATTTTTACTGTTGTATTATTATTGGGCTAGGAAATACTTCTTTTTTATCAATAAAATGATTATAATACTGGAAATTTTAATATGTACTAGCTCACTTAGGTGCGACCCTTTGCGTTTTCCGAAACGCCGCTACCAGTATCGTACTTTCTATGGTGCAGAGTTACATGTTTAAATTTATGTTTTTTTACTATTTCATGCTGTTTTATTATTGTTAAGATGGGAAATAAATTTTTTTATCAGTAAAATAATGAAAAAAAAATTAAATAAAATTATGAAAATACTGAAAAATTTACTTTTTTAATATTTTAATATTCTTGCATATACCCCCCCCCCCCCAAAAAAAAAAAGCTAGCCCAAAAAACCCGCGATGCACTGAATTCGCGAGGTGAACTATGTAGTAGGTTGACCCATGGCATCAATCGCCCGTTGCGTTACTACAGCTGGAGGGCCTTGTGGACTTGAATAAGACTGTCCATGACAGTCCGATGTTAAGTCTTCCTTCAGTTACGGTTCTCTTTCTATGCCTACATGAACACCCAATATTCTTGGATATTCGTTACATGTCTTATTATCCTTTCACATCTGACAAGTCACAATACTCCCCATATCTATTTCTCTTTATGTTTTCTTCGTGCCCAGGCTCGATGAGGGTAGATTTTTTTTTTTTGCCTGTCCTGGTGTCACACTCATAAAAAAAAAAATGTAGTCCCTGTGTGTCATGAAATGATATTAAATGTGATATGGGAGTAATAGAATGGCAATCTCGCCTTCATAAAGTTTTTTCTTACAGCAAAAAGCCAATGAAATGGTTGAATTTTGGCAGTTTTGTTCTGTTGTGACTACCTACTATTGTCATTTAGGTATGGTGGTATTTTTCAAGGAATAATTTAATTAATGAAAAGCTCATCAGTTATTATCAGACATGATACATGTATATTTGTATATTCACGGAGTTGTGGCTATCACTCAATTCTTGTAGTTTTTTCTTGAAGTTTAGTGACATTCATGAAGGCAAGGGAATGTTGCTGCCCCTACTGATCCCGAGCTTTCCCACAGGGCTATTAGGGAGTGTAAGTTGTGTTAGTGGCCTATGTGGTTGTGTTCATTGCAGTCTTCTATAATGTGTTGCCTTGGATGCTGTGCAAGGGATTGGTGAATACAGTAGCAATAAGTAGTGCAATGGGTATGAGAGTTGTCCGCACAGTAAATGAATATTCCATGTAGCTATTAATATTTTTATCTGTGCTCAGTAGCAATTGTAATGAGCATTTTCTGTATATGAAAGTTTACCTACCTCTTGTCTACCACACCTCTGTTGGGCATGGATATGGATGGAGTGCTATCAGTGATTGCTCAGTTTCATAATGCTTCTGCAACATTTAAAGTAAGTATAAAATGATCGTTCAAGAAAGCAGGTCTTGCATTTACCTACTTAAAATAGTTGTTGATGAAACTATAATTTATTTTTTCTCACAAGTCCTCTTTAACAGTAACTGCCGAGACACCGATTATGGTATTACTGTCAAGAACACCATGTTATGTGCTGGAAGCAAGGAGAAGGATTCTTGCCAAATTGATTCTGGAAGTTCATTAGTTTTCAAAGATGACAAGGGAAGCTATGACCAGGTATGCCAAGACGTAGTCACATCTGTCTATCGTTACTTAGTTTACAGTTTCTTTTCATTTTGTTTATAAATTGTTGGACAGGGAAGAAGGAATTTTATACCTCCGGCTATTTACCTAATAATCTACTCTATTCATATAGGAGTTTTTAATATTTTAATAATACTAAAGAACTTTATATACCATCACCTATTAACTGAATAAGAAAAAAAAACAAGACAATTGTTTACTGTCTCACTATTAATCCCCATTCAAATGAATATGGATTCAGACAGGTTGGAACTGGGAAATGAAGGATGGATGCCTTTTCTAACGCCCTGCAGTAGGATCAAACACTGGTTTGCTACATTCCGAGTCAATCAGTCTTATCACTGAGTAACTGTGGTAATTCCTGCAGAATATTGTAGAATTTAGGCTGCTCACCCAAGTCTATGATCATAATCTTGTACCTTAGGGCAAAAGGAAAGATACACTTAGAAATTAGTGAAACTGAATGGCATGCAATTCTAATGAAAAAATAGGATCTTTGTGATTGTCAATAACTTATTAATTATTATGCTCGACAGATTGGAGTAGTCAGCTAGTGATATGGTTGTAGGGCATCTAAGTACCCTGATGTTTATAGAAGAGTTAATAAATATCTTGCTTGGATAAGGTGCAACACAGGGGATTCAGTTTTTTGCAAAGGATCAATTTTTTTTTTCACAGTGTAGTAATAAAGGTAGTTGCTGACATGGCATAACAAAATAAACTGAAAAGGAATTATTTTTAGCATAATGTTTAGACCCTGCTCAAGCCAGCAGAGTGTCACGACAGGATATGGCGAGTGGAGGTGGACAAAAACAGATTGGAGCTGGGGAATTAAGGCTAGATGCCCTTCCTAGTGCCCCACTGTGGGCTTAATCATGGATTTGTCACTTCTAGAAGCTAGAACTCTACCCAGAGGCTTTACCATACCCTACACATTCTCACCCCTTGTATGAGCTCCTTTGTATTCTGAACATAGTTCTTAATAAATAGAATATGAGAGAGGATTAACCCATGTTTGTGTGCATTTTGACATGAAATATAAAGATCTTCCCATAAGAGGAAAATCTGTAAAGAATGGAAGCTAACTGATGCCTCTTCATTGCTAAGAAAAAGTGCAAAATGATTATGAACCAACTTATGTGTCACGCTTAGTCCCCGTTTGAATAGGGGTGGACACAGTGATGTTGGAGGTGGTGGATTAAGGCTGGATGCCCCTCCAAGCGCCCCATGCTGGGATCAAGCCCACAGTGGTTTCCCTGACAAGCAGCACTCTACCACTGCGCTACCGGAGCCTCTTACTAAGAAAAACTATTGTAATCTGTCATACTAGAAATGACAAAGCATTGCATAATATAACTGACAATATATAAAAAAAATAAAAAAAAAAAACAATTGTCAGCCTTAATAAAGGAATGCATAATAACTTTGTTAAACCCAGCCACTGAGAGGGCAAGCCAGCCTCAACTTGGTGCCGGTCCCAAGCCCGGGTAAATGGGGAGGGTTGGCGGCAGGATGGGCATCCGACCATAAAAATTTTGCCAAAACCAAAATATGGCCAGTACAGATAACGAGAATGGTCACCATACTAGGGCGTTCCCCATAGGTGACGCATTGGGGCTTCGCCTGTCCCCTTTCAGAAAGACAGCAAGGGCTACCCAGTCATGGGCGGGCTGGGTTAAAGAGGCAAGCTCAAGAGAGAGTGTCAGATAAGGTGTTGCGGGTGGGCACACTTAATGTGGGGACGATGACTGGGAAATGGCGAGAATTGGTGGACCTGATGGAGAGGAGGAGACTTGGAGTGCTGTGTGCAGGAGACCAGGTGGAAAGGAAATAAGGAGAGGAAACTGGGTGAGGGTTGCAAATTGTTCTATAGTGGAGCAAATGAGGAAGGGAGGAATGGTGTAGGAACAATACTATCCAAAGACCAGAAGGAAAGCTTACTTGGTGTGAATAGAAAGAGTAACAGAATTATGAGTTTAAAGCTTGGACTGGGAGAAACGGTAGTTAATGTGGTATGTGCCTATGCCCCACAAACTGGTAGTACAGCGGAGGTGAAGGATGCATTTTGGGAGGAGATGGACCAGGAGCTTAGAACAATTCCTATAAGGGAGAGGGTAATTTTGAGAGGAGATCTAAATGGCCATTTGGAAATTGGGACGGCTGGGATAGGTAGAGTTCATGGGGGCTGGGGTGTGGGCGAGAGAAATGAGGGGGGAGAGAGAGTAATTGATTTTGCAGTGGCATTTGATCTGGCATTGGTTAACACATTCTTTGAGATAAAGGAAAACAGATTGATTACATACAGTAGTGGTGGGAGGGAGAGCCAGATAGATTTATTGTTGTGTAGGAGAGACCATCTGAAGGAGATTAGCAACCGTAAAGTAATAAATGGGGAGAGTGTTTATATGTGAAAAAAGTTATTTCACTGATGTGCTGCCTTATCATTTCAAATAACACATAGAAAAAATAACGCTATGTTTCAGGTCCTAACTGGACCCCTTCTCACTTGTGCTTGAGAAGTTCTCAAGCACAAGTGAGTGTAAAATAAGAATGACAGAAGGAGCAAAAACAAAAAGGACTCAAGAGACCTGAGGGAATTAAAAATTAAAGATAGTAAGTCAGGTCTAAGCCAAAAGAAATAATGCCCTCAATCAAGGAAAACTGACAACAACAACAACAACAACAACAACAACAACAACAACAACAACAGATATTATCATCATAAACACTATCTATAAAAAAGTTATTATTGCTTTAGCTTAAATGGTAGAAAGACATAAAGTATTTAAGAATATATTGCGATAAGAAATGAAAGAATTGCTGAGAATACATTCATGGAAACCGAAGCGCTTAGTCCAGTGGTTTGGCTGTGCATATAGTATAATGTATGAAACGGATTTACGAGAACCTCACGCATATGGTACATTTTTATCATTTTAACTACGAAAGAAAACTTGAAAGGACGGAAAACCTTAGTGCTTAAGAGTATATTTATCCACCCATCTTCAGAGGTAATCCTCTGATTATGAGCAGGCGAATATACTCGTAAGCACTAAGATAATAATAATAATAATAATAATAATAATAATAATAATAATAATAATAATAATAATAATAATAATAATAATAATAATAATAATAATAATAATAATAATAATAATAATAATAATAATAATAATAATAATAATAATAATAACAACAACTTTATTAGGCCTCCAGAGGAGATCAATAGCATACATAGGAATATAATATTATTTTACAAGAAAACATATATGTTACATTGCATATATCCATAAAGCTGTAAGAAAAATTCTAAAATGGAGACAGCAAAGCATTCATCATATCTCTATTATCTTCATTCAGATTGCTGGAGAGAGAACTATAATAGAGTCGACTAGTCCATCATTTTTTGAGAATACTGTTTTGAAGTTATTCTTAACATAAAGTTTTTCACATATTGACTTATCAAAAGACAAATTATAATTTTGACATGTATTCATTACTATACCAACTAGGTTTCTTTCATCTCTTTTTTGAACTGCTTAAGTATAATCGTAGCATATAGTTGTAAAATTTTGCAGTTCGTGAACCTGAAAGCGTACAATTTTTAAGTAATGTTATCTCCTGCTGTCTAATAGATAGACCCATACGTGGAATCTTCATTGCATCAAGCAGAGGTGTACTTTTCCATGTGTGTTTTAAGTTTAGTGCTGATTTCAAGAGTTTACTCTGTAGTTTTTCTGTCTCTTCCATTACTTTTTTGCTTTGTGAGACACACTGATGCCCATATATGAGCAAAGGGCGTATTGCTGTGATAATAAGTATGAAATTGATGATGATTCAGAAACATTAGAAAATACACTCATATCACTGTACAGACAAACTCCTAAATATTTTAAAGTGTCAACTTCTTTCAGACATGAATCTTCGAGGAACCATTTTCTGTTCTTGTAGTTGCTTTTACCATATGTCGTGCAAAGAGTTTTCTCTGGGTTGAATCTCAGGCCATGATTAGTGATATATTCATTGGCATATTTGATTAGGGTTTGCAGTCCAGCGATAGTAGCACCGCATAATAATATGTCATCTGCATAAGAGAGCACATTATAACTTACATTATCAATCATGATGCTTCCTTCCATATTTGATAGGTTATCTATAATGTCACGGACTGAGGTTAGTAAGGGCATACACTCAGGGTAACGATTACATCTGCCAAAACAAGTCCTTCGTAAGAAGGCAACCGTCCTAGCCCTTAGTAGAAAAGGGAGTTCGTGACGTAAAACCGAATCCTATCTATAATGTCTTGATAAAAAAAGTTGAACAGGAAAGGGGATGAAAGGCCCCTTGCCTAGTTCCCTTCTTTATTGGGATATCCTCACTCACTGTATCACCCCATTCAATTTGAACAGTAAGTCTATAAGTACCAATACGCAAGTATCCGCCAGTACATGTCTACAATGATGCCCTGTGCCTTTTTGAGTAGAATACCATGTGGTATTCCATCAAAAGCACCTTCTGCATCTAAAGAGCAAACATATACAGGGGAGTCATTTGAGTTTATATAGTGTATGATATGGGTGAGGGCAGCAGCCATTGTGGTTCCTCTATTTGGTACAAATCCAAATTGAAGGTAAACCGCTCTCTCCTCTCCTTTGGGTTCGGTTTTACTTCACGAACTCCCTTTTCTACAAAGGGCTAGGACTGTTGCCTTCTTGCAAAGGACTTGTGTTGGCAGATGTAATCATTACTCTGAGTGTATGCCCTTACTAACCTGAGTCCGTGACGGGGCGCGAACCCTCGACCTCTCCTTTCGAGGGACAAAATAATCAGTATGATGTGTGTCTATTCCCAGTGCCCAAATATGCTAAACTTCCCGGATGGATGGATTCAGTTTTACGTCACGAACTCCCTTTTCTACTAAGGGCTAGGACGGTTGCCTTCTTACGAAGGACTTGTTTTTGGCAGATGTAATCGTTACCCTGAGTGTATGCCCTTACTTCCTGGCTGTGAGTAATTATCAGGTCCTATTTAGACCGCCTGGAGGTACCAATGGTCACTTTTTTTTTATGATTGTGACACCAGGACGGGCCAAAAAAAATAAAATAAAATAAAACAGCCTTCATCGGGCCTGGGCACGAAGAATACATAAAGTAAAGAGAAACAGAGATGGAGAGTGTAATGACTTGTCAGCTGTGAAGGGATAATAAAAGATGTGTGATGAATATCCAAGAATATTCAGTGTAGCTGTAGGCATAGAAATAGAACCGTAACTGAAGGAAGACTTAACATCGAACTGTCCTGGACAGACCTATTTAAGTCCAAAAAACCTTCAGCTGTAGTATCGCAACTGGCGGCTGGTGCCATGATCCAACCTACTACATGACGCCAGAGCCGTAAATACAGAGAGATCCTTTATGCCGGCACTCCCAAAACGGAATATTTGGGACTATTTGGCACCGATAATTTTATCGCTAAACTGTATTGTGGCGTTGTCCTTTCTCATGGCACTAAGCTGTGTCGGCTAGGCTAGCTTAAGGGGGGTTTACACGGTCAAACGGTTCGTCGAACGCGGTTCGACAGACAAGTGTTTGAAGTGATGTTCGAACGTGTGAACGGGGTATTTGGTTGTCGAACACGTTCCGTGTTCGACAACCAAATACCCTGGTATAACGTGAATCAGCAGTCGTTGACCTTTTTCCAGCTGAGCTTATTGCTTGGCTCAAAATAATAATAATAATAATAATAATAATAATAATAATAATAATAATAATAATAATAATAATAATAATAATAATAATAATAATAATAATAACAATAATAATAATAATAATAATAATAATAATAATAATAATAATAATAATAATAATAATAATAATAACAATAATAATAATAATAATAATAATAATAATAATAATAATAATAATAATAATAATAATAATAATAATCTCTATCTATCTACATTGGCTGTTTCCCTCTTTAAGTGGGGGGTAGCCGACATCAAAGAAAGAAAACAATAAGGGGATTACTTTGCTCTATGGGCAATGACGAGGGAGCTTGCGAACGTTCAGATGGCACTGCTGGAGTGCCACAGCCCATCCTCCCAGTTCTTTCACAACCTGTGTCGCTTCACAACTGCCAACTCCCCTGCTGTCCCTACAACAAGGCTACCTCTGTAAGATGCAGCCCCGTGGTAACAGTAAATGCCCATCAAAGCTGCGTCATAATCGTTCGCCACTCGATACTATTCCTAGCACGCTCGCTTGCTTCCCTGACATCCATCCCCCTATCATTCAGGGCTCTCCTTAATCCATCCATCCATCCAAACCTAGGCCTTCCTCTAGCATCTCTCCCATCAACTCTCACATTCATCACCTTTTTCAGCAGTCTTTCATCATCATCCATCCTTTCCACATGGCCAAACCATCTCAGAACATTCATATCTACTCTGGCTGCAAATTCTCTCCTCACACCCATTCTTGCTCTCACCACTTCATTCCTAACCCTATCCAACCGAGATACACCAATCATACTCCTCAGGCATTTCATCTCAAACACATTTAGTTTCCGTCTCTCACTTACTTTCATACCCCATAACTGATCCATACATCACAGATGCACAACCACTTTCTCATACAAAACTTTCTTAACTTTCATTTCTAACACTCTATTTTTCATCAATCTTTTCAACGCACCCAACACTTTATATCCTTCATTCACTCTGTGACACACATCTGCTTCCACTCCACCATTTGCAGCTATAACCGAGCCTAAATATTTAAACTGATCAACCTCCTCAAGTATTTCTCCATTCAACATAACATTCAATCCAGCACCATCCTCATTTCTTGTACACCTCATAACCTTACTCTTTCCCACATTTACTCACAACTTCCTTCTCTCACACACCATTCCAAATTCTGACACTAACTGACACAGCTTTTCCTCTGAATCTGCCACCACCACAGTATCATCTGCAAACAGCAACTGATTCAGCTCCCACTCGTTATCATCCCCATCTACCATTCTCAAACCTCGACCACGCACTCGCTCATTCACCTCTCTTACAACTCCATCAATATACAAATTGAACAGCCATGGTGACATCACACATCCCTGTCTCAGTCCCACACTCACTCACTTCATTCCCTACCCTAACACAAACTCTACTGCCCTCATATAAACTCTTCACTGTATGCAACAATTTACCATTAATTCCATATAACCTCAAAACATTCCACATTGCCTCTCTATCAACTCTATCATACGCTTTCTCCAGATCCAAAAATGCAAAATACACATCCTTACCCTTTGCTAAATATTTCTCACATAACTGCCTAACTATAAAAATCTGATCTATACATTTTCTGTCTTATCCCTAACCCTCTTAACCAATATCCTACCATGCACTTTTCCTACCACACTCAACAAACTTATACCCCTAAAATTACTGCATTCATACACATCTCCCATGCCTTTGTATAGGGGTACTATACAAGCAATCACACATTCCACTGGCACCATTGACAACATAAAGCATATATTAAACACACTCACTAACCATTCCAATGCAGTCACACCCCCTTCTTTCAACATCTCCGCTCTCACACCATCCATTCCAGATGCTTTACCAGCTTTCGCTTAATACAATGCCCTTTTCACCTCCTCTCTTGTAATCTCTCTTTCATTTTCATCTCCCATTACTGGCATTTGAACACTCCCACTACCACTATAGCTGCCTCTCTATCTTCCTCAATATTCAGCAAGCACTCAAAATATTCTGCCCATCTTTTCCTTGCATCGTTCCCTCTTAACTACTGTCCATTCACATCTTTCACTGTCTCTTCCATCCTCGATCCACCCTTCCTTGCTCTCTTCACTTCTTTCCAAAACTTCTTTTTATTCTCCTCATATGACCTACTAAAATCCTGTCCCCACCTAACATTTGCCAACCTCTTCTCTTCCTCTACCTTCCGCTTGGTTTCCACATTTTTCTCCCTATATCTTTCATACTTCTCCCTACTTTTACACTGCAGCCATTCCTCAAAATCCCTCTTTTTCTCTTCCACCTTCATTTTCACCCCTTCATTCCTCCACTCTCTGCCCCTCCCCATGCCACCGCCGACAAACCTCTTTCCACACACATCATCACTTGCATGTCCCACAAAACATTCTTAATCAATAATATTAATAATAATAATAATAATAATAATAATAATAATAATAATAATAATAACGACATATTGTACAACTTTGGAAGATTAAAGTAATGTGATATTTATAAGGATATATCTTAATATACGTACAACATCGTAAGTTTTTATAATACCAAGTTGGAAAGAAACTGGATTGAAATTCACACTTTCAACTTATTTCTGTATTTCTAATGTAATACTTTTTGGCCATTAAGACAGAAGAGGAGTCATTTCTAGGTAAGATATAAGAGAGATCCTCATAATAGTACTAAGAGGCCTAGGTACATAGATAGATAGATAGATAGATAGATAGATAGATAGATAGATACTTTAATAACTTATACGAAGCCATTGACAAAAAATGAAGTTTATCTATTTTTACTTAAATGGAGAATTGATTACATACGCAAATATATATATATATATATATATATATATATATATATATATATATATATATATATATATATATATATATATATATATATATATATATATATATATATATATATATATATATATATATATATATATATATATATATATATATATATATATATATATATATATATATATATATATATATATATATATATATATAGAGAGAGAGAGAGAGAGAGAGAGAGAGAGAGAGAGAGAGAGAGAGAGAGAGAGAGAGTGTTGTCCTTTTTTTGCTCAAACGTCTGGCAACTCTGGTAGCAATTGCAAGCTCTTCTGCTAGAAAACGACTCGCATTCTGTCTCCATTGTATTGTGAGTGACCCCTTATTTTAACGAGTTAATATTGCAGAATTTATCATTATCCATATAGCCACCACTGTTTTAGCATGTTAAATGTTAATTTTAGACCTCCATTTCTATTTTTATCATGATACTTATTCGAAATATGGACGGATGCTGTGGTGAATAAGCGATGAAATGTGACATTATTTTTATTTCTGAGGCTGTGTTACTCTGCATGCCGCTGGCATTGTGCTGTTATTTTGTAAGTTATATTTATTACCTTTAAATTATTATTTTATAATAATCTTTGTTAAATTATTATAGAGACGAAATCCTACTTTTATGATAATTTTAATTATAAGCGAACTTTCATTTGGTGTCGTGGGAAATCAATGGTCAAAATATGGGATCATTCCCCCATTATTTTGGCTGCGTGTTCGCCCCCATTGCTTAATGCTGGTGCGATTTTTTTTTATATAATTAATTATAGGAGCGCATAAAGAATTGGGACCAGACGTTTCATTGGTCATTATTTTTCAGTTGAGTTAAAGTTGAGATTCGTATTCTTCAGTTGGTCGCTGTTAATTCCAAGTCAAATTCTAACCAAACCTAACCTAACCTACCCTATTATGTTTATAAATCCCTTATGTAGTGTATATTTAATTATGAATAAATATCTAGTTATTAAAAAAAGGCTTGTATTCTTCAGTTTGGGTACAGTTGCAGTTCGTATTCTTCAGTTGGTCGTGGTTGATAAAAGCCAGGTTCCAATTCTTCATCAGCTCCAAAATATTACACTGCTGCTCATAAGATAATTTTTTTTTTTTTTTTACATTCACTTAATTTGGTATAAGTTTTTCTATAATTAAAATTGGTTTCAAAAAGTTAAATATTTGTTGCTGTATTTTATTATATTTTATTTCATTCGTCCAAATCTCCATTTCTTTAGCCCGATTACTTAAACAGTGTAAACCTAGGATACCATATTGTTAGTTAGCGAGACACACAAATGGATTTCATAAACGCATCTGATGCGGTTCTGTGTATGGCTATGATCCCCCCATGGGGGGATCCCAGCCATACACAGAACCTCGTCGGATGCGTTTAGGAAATCCATTTGTGTGTCTAGCTAACTAACAATATGGTATCCTAGCTATACACTGTTTAAGTAATCGGGCCATACACAGAAACGCGTCAGATGCGTTTATGAAATCCATTTGTGTGTCTAGCTAACTAACAATATGGTATCCTAGGTTTACACTATTTATGAAATCTGGCCATACACAGAACAGCGTCAGATGAGTTTATGAAAGCCATTTGTGTGTCTAGCTAACTAACAATATGGTATCCTAGGTTTACACTGTTAAGAAATCGAGCCTTTGACTATGTTAATCTTAATCAGAATTTTAAACTTGTTTTAGGGAAATTTATGATTAAAATCGTGGATTCTTTCTCCATTATATTTGGTTTGTTCAAGCGTTAAACAAAAGTTCATTCTTAATAGTAACAACAATTTTGCTCAAATGTACAGAAACACGTATGCATAAGTGTCAGATCCAATGACATCCTCCATCTGAGGGAGTGGCCAATGATACTACTTCCATGTTCCCCTGCATGTTGTAAAAGTCTACTATATTGTGGAGCGAAAGGACTGGAAATCCCCTCGTTATTGTCATCCTGCAAAGAGTCCAGGTATTTAACATTAAAGCGTGATTTGTTATTTCATTACTCTCTCTCTCTCTCTCTCTCTCTCTCTCTCCTCTCTCTCTCTCTCTCTCTCTCTCTCTCTCTCTCTCTCTCTCTCTCAATAAGCCGAAGTATGAAGGCTTGTAACACTTTTTTTTTACGTTATTATAATAACGTTTATTTTAGCAGCCGCTGCCTTGTGGTAGGTTACGGTGGCCGCCGTGGCCGGCTGATAGTTCACGCTACTTTGATTTGCCAGGTCGCTAATTCGAAACCTGAAATCATCTGAGGCAAGGACATTCACTGTGGGTAACGGTCATATTCTGTAAAAAATCGTTTGAAAAGGAGGTACCGTCTTACCCTTTTTTAGAAAAGGGAGTCTGTGAGGCAAAATCAAATCAAATTCTGACAGGTAAATATTGCATTTTACCAGATTCTGATATTCTTCAATATGTATTTTTACTAGTACAAATGTGATCCATTTAAAATATTGTATTTTTCAAACCACATAAAAATGAATTTATTTTAATGGTAAGTGTGTACCTCCACAACCCCCCCTTTAGTAAATAAGAATATCCTTTGTCATATATGGTTAGGTTAGGTTAGTTTACCGTAGTCAAGGAGTGAATTGATAATTCTAATTAATTGTTTTCTTTGTTATTTTCATCGTTAATTTTGCAGAATTTATTTTTCCTCAGCTAATTAACTGCCATTTTATTTGTTGAATAACATTTATATACCTCCATTTCTGGTTTTAACAGTGACGGCTCGTGTATAGGCACTGCTGAACTGCAGCACCCCTTATTTTCACTATATTTGTACATTATATAATCCTTATGCTTTCTGTATAGTATAGATTTTCTCTTTATGTTTGTATCGTTTTACACAGCATTAAAACAATGGCTAAAAATTTTCTGAAACACTGTGTTTTAATATGATATATATATGAACTAAGTATCGATGTTTCATGTCACTCATATGAATAATTTTTAATATATACAGTATAGTAATACTTCATGCATATTATAAAGATTGGAAATACTGGAATAATTAAAATAATATAGTTAAATTTAACCTACTACAGAAGGTGTCACTCTCCTTTAGACATTGGAGTATATATTAGGCTCCCAAAACTCTAATAACTGAAGAGATGTAGTGTAGTATTTTTGCCTGCTGTGGCTGAGAGGTAACGCTCGCGACTTTGATTCGTCAGGATGTGAGTTCAAGGCCAGCCACAGGCTAAGGTTAGGAAAGGCTTCACTCTGGGTACCAGTAGCACTTACCAAAACCAAAGTCCTTAGTCTTTCACAAGAAGGTACCGTCTTAGCCCTTAATAGAAAAGGGAATCCGTGATGTAAAACCAAAGTATCTTTAACTCACATAATCCCTTTAAGGCCCCAACCTAATGCAGTTTTATACCATACTATAATGACATTATCTTGATTGAGTCTTTTCTTGTATATTGGCTTAATTTTGGTCAATGAAATATTACTTCTTAACCTCCAACGAGCAAAATGAGATTACTAAACATTAATAAGTATCAAAACACTGAAAAAATTTAGTTTTACTTTACAACTTTTGTTGAGTGGGGTATTTACTGACCCAGCTAAGCTACCCAAATAATCAATTATTGGGAATTTCGCCTTAGAATTTTGAAATGTGGCCGCCGTGGCTGGGTGGTAGGTAACCCAAGACACTGATGTGTCGGGTCGTCTGTTGAAGACCCACCACTATCTGAGGTGAGAAAGGGCATTCACACCACAGGGTAACGGTCGGACTTGCCAAAATCAGAGTCCTTTAAGAAGACACCATCCTAGCCCTTAATAGAAAGGGGAGTCCGTGATGTAAAACCAGATCAGTTTCAAAACATTATTTGTTAATTCTTTCCAATAAGCACTTATGATGTCTGTGTAAAATGCTAACCCGTAAAGAATAGTATGCACAGTCCTGGGGAAGCAGTGATTGGTCGACAAAACCTCACATGTCTACTGGCTAACAAGCATTGAGGGACGCAGTGGGAACGGGATTTAAAGTAGGGAAGGGAAGTTGTGGATAAATCAACAAAATGTTTTATTGTTTTTATTACCGGCAGTCTCTCTACAATTCAACCTAACCTTACCCAAGTAGAGTACTTTGTGTCAAGTGTGAATGTTTTATACTTAAGGTATGATGGGTTTGCTAAAATTTTGACTCTATGCACATTGTTGTGCATTTTAATGTCGTGTTCATACTCTGACCTAAATATTGATTATTATAAATCCTTTTCTGATGGGTGTTTTTTTTTCCCACAGAATAGCATTGGGAAGAATTAAAGTTGTGCGCGATGTTTAAAGTTGTGCGTAATGCTTAAATCTCACATCTTGTGTCTCTCGTCACATTTGTAACCATGTTAATAGCTGCACATGTGATGGGGTGTTTTTATTGGGTAAAAATTATAATAGCATATCTTTTGTGCATAAATTAGAGTACAGTATATAATTTTATACCAACACCAGGAAGTTGCAATTTAGTTCCTTGAGCAATAATATTAATCTGTATATTATGCTAGTAACTGTACCACTTTACTTAAGGGAAATTATTAGTAATCATTACTGTGACTATTTTTTCATCCTTTCGTTTTTGTTGTTTATCATTGTCTTCTTTTTGCCGTGTCCTTAAGCTGACACCTTTTCTTGAATGTTCTTTTGGTGCCTAGGCCCAAGGAGGGCAATTTTCTTTGCCAATTCCTGTATCACATTTGTAATAAGATGCTAAAGTTGCTAGATTCCAGGTTTGAATCCCTCTTAGGTTATTCAGTACTTTATAATACTGGACATTGGCCAATACCATTTAGTAATTTTACTGTACATACTGTCTCAGAACTGGCCACCGTGCCCGGGTGGTAATGCGTGCAACTTTGATTTGTCAGTTCGTCGATTTGAAATCCGCCACGGTCTGAGGTTAGAAAGGGCATTCACTAAGGCTAATGATCGCACTTACCAAAACCAAAGTAATTTCAAAACAAGGTACCGTCCCAGTCTGTAATAGAAAAGGGATCCGTGACGTGACGTAAAACCGAATTATCATCTTATTGTCTCAGAACTGTAAATTAGCACAGTGAATGAAATGGCAAAACTGTACCAGGTTAAGATGCTTAACAAAATTCAGTGTTAATTTTGAGGAACCTCCAAGTGTTGTGAGGAGTTAGCAGTAGTTTGGAAAAAGAAGAGTAATTTAAGAGAACCAGTAATATCCTGATGGAATAGTCATATGATATTAATACAGACCAGAAGATGACATGAGTAACATTGAAATCAATTCTTAAGAATATTATATTTTGGTTCTTTAAAGTCGATAAATTCTAGATATAAGTAATATGCCACTTTCATGCTTATTTTGCTCTAATATTACATTCAGAGTAGAAATTAACACTTTTAGATAATTATGCTGCTAGGTACTCAGAACACAAAATTTGAAACAACTGAGATTCTTTATTTATATTAATAACATTCTAAGAAATTATATTGTTCTTGTTTAGTCAGCTTTCCCATTCATGTGAAAAGTGTTGCATTATTGAGGGAGTTAGCCTTATCAACACTCGAGAACTACAAGGTAGAGATGAGGTGGGATATGGTCACTTGTTTTTTTTTCCAGTTCACTCATGGTTTTGACAGTGAATAGAGAGCAATATTTTTATAGGGATGACTCTAGAACTAGAGGTCATTGTTTGAAGTTTTGAATGAAAATTTGTTTGCAGGATGTAAGGAAGTACTCTTTTAGTGCAAGAAAAGTTGATAATTGGAATTCACAAAATGAGGAATCTGGAAATGCTAAATTGACTTTATAGTTTTAAAGATAGTTATAATAGATATAATGTGTTAGCGACTAAAAACGAAACTGAACAGGAGACAGGGAGTTAGGAGCATTAATCACTTTCCCGTAAACACAAATGGGTAAACAAAATTATGTCGAATTTTTTTTGTATCACTGGTTCTCCCTCTTGATTACCGTTTCCAGGACCTTTGCACAATCTTTTTGTGCTTCCTCAAGGCGTTCTTTTGCTTTCTGATGGTATTTGTTCTTGGTAGCAGCGTTTGTAATATTTTGCAGGTATATGAGGACATTATGGTATGCTCCCCACGCTTCAGCTTCCAGACAGCAAGCTCCAACCTAGATAAAGATTTTCTCTCATTATATATATTTAAGAGACTGTGGTAGCTAACGATTTAGAGCACTTGACTTCAAAGGTGACTGACCCTTTATTAAACGCAGTGGAGAGTATCAGAAGGGCACCCTGCCTCAATTTTCCATCTCCAGCATGTCTTTGTTCACCACCCACTAAAATGGGAATTACTAGTGACACAAAACGGTAAGTAACAGGGGATATGTTTTGCTAAAGAAAGGGCAAACAGCCTTTGAGAGTTTTTCTTGTACCAACAGGCGAGTTTAAGTCCCTCCAACCTTTAAAGGTACTTATGAATGATTACCCTTTTTATGTGTTACTATTAATCCCCATTTTAATGGGGATGGACACAGACATACTGGAGTTGAGGGATTAAGGCCAGATGCCCCTTTTAATGCCATGTGGTGGGGTTGGAATGGGGGTTTGTCACTTCCCAAGATGAGCGCTCTAGCCGTTGTGCTACAGCAGTCCAGCATTAAAGATGCTCGCAAATTAATTGTATATATTGTATTTGTTAAAGGTAAGTAACTTTTATAGGATAAGTTATGAATCATGGACGCTCCCCTACTTATGAACAACCGAGTTACAAACATTTGCAGATACGAACAAAAACCTAACCATTATTCTACTTATGTATAAATGTATATATTGTTGTACTGTACTGTATTATTACATTATTATTACTATATTATAATTCATTTATACTGTATAGTATACTTTATATTTTATGTAGTAGTTCAGTGTCTTTAGCCTAAGCACTGTGCAGTACTGCATATGTGAGCACTGTACAGTACTTTTTTTTTCACTCAAGTACAACTTTCAAACAATTCTACTTATGAAAGGACTTCTGAAACCTAACTCATTTGTAAGTAGGGGAGTGTCTGTACATGCAGTTACCATCTCTATTCTTCTTATACTGTCAATTTTATTTTGTAAGTGATTTTTCAAAAAAGAAAAAAACCTCATTATATTATCACTACAATAATTTTCTTTAATGGCCTTGACCATGTTTGTTAGTCTTCAGACTTTACTTTTCTCTTTAGGTCACTAATACGTACCTCTGCCTTTTTTTAATTTTTTTAATTTTTTTATACTATTATTATTATTATTATAATTATTATTATTATTATTATTATTATTATTATTATTATTATTATTATTATTATTATTATTATAATTATTATTATTATTATTATTATTATTATTATTATTATTATTATTATTATTATTATTATTAAATCCCACACTTATGGACAATATTTTTTGCTTCCTGAATTCAACTACTTTAGGAGTTACTGTTGAGTATGTGCTATATGGTGTAACAAGGTTTGGTACTATAAGATTTTTATTTAGTGGAAATCACATACTGTTATGCCTCATATCAAGTGCAATACTCTGTTATAAAACTGCAAAACCTAGTTCTCCTTAGAATAGGATTTTGTTTCTTAATCTGTATGTATCATCCTTCGCAGTTCGTCTTAGAAAGCATCATTTATTTGTATTTTATATATATATATATATATATATATATATATATATATATATATATATATATATATATATATATATATATATATATATATATATATATATATATATCCAAAGCCATATTCCCCCGTATAAGTGTGGTGGCTTAGTCAAAGAAAATACTTTGACTTTTTGTGGGAAGTAAATACAGCTGAGGGAATTCCCATTCCCCTCGCTCCACCCCATTTACTCGACTTTTACGATATTCAGGGGAACACGGAGGAAGTATCCTTACCCCCCTCTCTCAGGGAGAATCCATAGAGCATAGGTCCAAATGCCAAGGAGCACCCGTCCAACCACCCCTCTGCATGGAAAGCCGAAAAGCATTTTACCTCATAACAGTTAACAACTTTACAATTGCAAATTCATTTTTTTTCTTGCTAAAGAGTTAGTGAATATATATATATATATATATATATATATATATATATATATATATATATATATATATATATATATATATATATATATATATATATATATATATATATATATATATATATATATATATATATATATATATATATATACAGAGAGAGAGAGAGAGAGAGAGAGAGAGAGAGAGAGAGAGAGAGAGAGAGAGAGAGAGAGAGAGAGAGGAAATTAGCAACCCATCAAAGGAAATCATGAGCTTGCCCATACCACCACATATTTTTTGCCAAGGTGAAGTTGTAAATACAGGCAAATTTGATACGGTCAGTGGTAGGAGGAAACAGGAACTTATTAAATACTGTATACTCGTAAGCGCTATGGTACTTCGTTGTTTCCTGTTTTTCCTTTTGTAGTCGAAATAATAATCAGATATTACTTACAAGCTAGATTTACAGTTGATGTTGCCGACACTGGCAAGTTCAGTGAGTGCATCCCATTCCTGATTGTTGATCTTTTTCATCAGAGACAGAGGTACTTGAATGGTTCCTTCCATCGCAGATACCATCACTGTCTTCAACAGCGCACTCACTGTTGGTCTTTTGGGGGTAGACTAGTGCCTTAAAAAAAAATTGATATTGGGGATTCATATCTCATGTTCTCTTTATGAACTGACCTGGTTTTCAGTTTTTAAGCTATTGTTTGCCTTTTATGTGTTGCTATTTAATCTCTATATGGTGGTGGAAATAGTTTGGAGCTTGGGAATTAAGGTTGGATGCCCTTTCTAATGCCCGAAGTGGGCTCGATTGCTGGTCTGTTACTTCCCAATTGAGTCCTCAAACCAATGCACTATCCGTTCCACTCTAGATATTATGTATTTAACTGAAATTTATTAATGGAAATAAGTGTTGGAATGAAAAAGTCTAAGGATGTAAAATCCAAAAATGCCGAGGATACGGTGTACGAAATGATAACGTAGTAAACAGAAGGAAAGAGGTGTAAAGGAAGAAAAAGAGACAGGAAAAAAAGTGAGAGTGAGGAGGAGGAAAGGGATGAGTGATAAGGAATTTAAAGGAAATACAAGCAGAAATTTAGAGTAATTACACTAGACAAAACTTTTCGTGCTTAAGGATGGGGGGGGGTAGGAGGAGGAGGAATTTGAGCAGGTCTGTTACCACTCCCGCACTCGGTTGAAGCCAGACTCCAAGAAAAACTAATGGTCAGCATCTAGGGCAACTGAACCAGTAACAACTGAACCTAACCTAACCCAAACTACTGGTTTAGTTGTCCATTGGTTGAATTGTCATTGGTTCAGTTGTCCGGTCATTAGGTGAAGAAGAAGAGTAGTAAAGTTTGTTTACAATTTGAAATGATGTGACCCCGATCTCAACCAAAACACATGTGATATAACTGTCTTGAATATATTTCAAGACAGTTTATTTCTACGTACATTATGTAAGTGTTATTTTGCATATAGTTTCGTTTATTGTAACGTAAGTGCATGAATGTATACTTTTAGGCTTAGCATGTATACTTATTAAGTTCTATCATGTATACATGTATATTCGTATGTATAATGTGTAGTTTGTTAGGGAGGCTGGCCGTAGAAGACGTGGAGAAAGGAATGTAGGTCACTAATGGATTTTAGCCATTAACCCTTCACCTCCTTGATAACGCTTATTGCATCGCCTCGTTGAACAAAGAACTGTTGTAAGCAAGTCATAACTCAACTTAGTCCTAGTACCAAGGACCCCGACAAACTAGAGGAGTTTGTGGGACTTTCTTATAAAGTTAGTTGCCGTCGTGAGATGCTACGAGGCACTCATTCTTACTGTGTTTGTTGACAGTACTTATAAGTTTATTATTAGTTGTCCTCGTGAGACGTTACGAGACACTCAAGTAGAGGAACGTGATAGAGATCCGTGGATCAGAAGATACGTTTTTGATTCGGAGTCCCGTGATTGCTGACGACATCAGGGTTATCCGGACAGATAAGTACAGAGTTATTATATTTCTAACAATATTTATAACTACGTGTGAGGGACAGAATGAGCTCATTTAATTGAACACTCGTAGGTAGAATGTATGTTAGAAAATGTATTATTCTGTATGAGGAAGTTTTACTTTAAGGTGAGGAGAGTTTATTTAAATATTCACATATCAACAGTTCATAAACCCCCTTATAAAATATGTGCATGTATGTTTATGCATGTAATATTAATTATATTTTATTGGTAGAGGATTTAATTTTGAGATCGTGGTAGGCCTCTACTGAAGCCGTGTCAGGATTTCCGAATTTAGGGGGTTATAAGATCGAAGGGTAAATAACACACAGGAAATCCTCCACAGCTTTTGGTCCTTCGAACCGGATGAGAATTGGTGTGGTAATGGTGAAAATAGTGTACATTTTAGATAAGCTCCCACCTTGTAAGAAGTTAGTGTAAAACTCTACGGTTAAAATCGCCCACATTTCAGCGAAAACAGGGAGGAGCATTGCATGTATTTGCATGAATATTGCAAATATAACTTTGAAATTTAAGTGGTTGTTGAAATAAATAAGAGAATCCATTTCCCACGTGGATAAAGCGTTTCTCTATCTGTGGAAACGAAATATACTTTCGTAGTTGAGCGTCCATTAAGTAATTTGGATATTAGTACCCAATTTCGGCTGGGTGAACAGTGGTTTTTAGGGATTTGTGTGTTTACATATTTCCCATTTAACGATATCTAGAATGTCGTATTGATTCCTTTGTTTATGTAAATAAACAGAAGGTAGTGACCCACCTACTGCTAGGTGCACAGTGTCGTTTATTTGAGGAACAGTGTGGTTTGCATTACACTTTCCATTTACTGTTGCTGACTTAACAGTGTCGTTTAATTGATGAAAGGTGTGTTTTACACTTTGAGGATTGGCGTCATAATTGACGCAATTAAATAACTATGTTATTATCTTGAAATTTTGGAAGATTGTCCCTTGATACTCTTTACAGAGTGATTGTTCGTTGCATTGTGGATGCATAAAGAAGATCGTGGATTCTTTGATGATAAAATTGCATCAACGATTTGTTTGTTGTTTTATGTTCTATTTGCTTTCTCAATATGTCGGTTAAACCTGAAGCATTAAAACGCCTTCGGGAATTGGTTCAACGTGATTGTGTTCAGTGTCAAACAGAACTTGCCAAAGATGATAAGACACTTGTTGTTAATTATTTAGAAAGATGTCATCATACGCTAACAGAAAGATTTGGAAGATATGATAGGAAATACGAAGAATATGTCGAGTATAAGCCCCTTAAAAGGGATTCTGAAGAGGAGGATACAGAACATGACAGTCTAGCTGAAACAGTAAATAATATTAGCTTAGCTGTCCTAGAACGGATTCGTAAGTTAGGAACTATGAAGAGTACTAGGGCTCCTAGTTCCGAGAGTTCAAGCCTCCCCAGTGGGCAACCCACACCTAAATTTCCTGAAGTAAAAATACCGCAGTTCTCTGGAAACTATGATGAATGGAACGAGTTTTGGGATACGTTTGATAGTTTAGTACATAATACTTCTATGGCAACTATGACAAAGTTTACCATCTTAAGAAATGCCCTTAAAGGAGATGCAAAAGACACCATAAAGGGATATCCTGTTGCTAGTGAGAGTTATGATGAATGCATTCAACAGCTACAAGCTGTTTATGCCAGCAAGGACAGGATTGTACGAAATTTAATGAGGAAATTGGTAAAGTTACCAACTCCTTCTTCTCATTATTCATCACTTTTTAAGTTCAAGCAGGAAGTAGAAGCCATTACTCGAAGTCTGAAAAATTATAGAGACATGAAGAATACTGATTGGGTGTTTTCAGAACTCGTGATGATGAAATTGCCAGAAGATGTTGAGAACTGGATTAGCATGAAAATAGACACAAAATATCCTACATATGAAACCCTCTTGAAGGAACTGGGAAAATATGTATATCACATAGAGGGCAACAATACTAAAGGTAACACAAAGGGAGAGACCCAAACCTACCAGAGAGATGAGATCCAGTCCTCTAAAAAGAATATGGGTAGTTATGGTGCCACTGCAAAGGTAGTAAATAGTAAATCAGAATGTGCGTTTTGTGGTTGGCAAAGTCATAAGTCTGAGCACTGTAATAAAGTAGTAAGCATAAATGAACGCAAAGACAAATTGAGAAACAATAACAAATGTCTGAGATGTACTCAGTCAGGGCATTATGCAAATGAATGTTACACTCAGTTAAACTGTAAGAAGTGTAAGAAAAATGGTCATCATGCAGCCTTGTGTTATGAACAAGAGTCATATTTTCGTAGAAGGTTTGAAGAACCTTCATTTCTGAATGAACAGTCAGAAAATGGTTCAAGTATAGATGAGTCAAGCAATGAGCAAGAACATTCTGACTCAGAAAAGGACAAGAAACATGTTGGTGTGATGACTATGAAGGCAGTACAGAGGCAAATGGTAAAGCCGAGTTTACCTTCATGTGCTCTGCCTACTGCAAGTGGAAAAATAAGCAGCTCAAAGGGAAATCTTTGGGTAAATACTAGGTTATTCTTTGATACAGGTTCCCAGTGTTCCTTTATAACTAGGGAATTAGCTGAAAGGCTTAAATTGAGCCCAGTAGATGAAATGTCTCTTGGTATTGATGCATTTCGTTCTGAGACAAAGAGAGGAAGTTTCCCTGTTGTAAATGTAGTTATCAAATTGGGGAAAAGAAGAGCCAGAGTTAAATTACTCGTAGTTGATGACATGGTAATTAGCATCCACACCCCAGGACTAGCAAAGGCTGCAAATGTGTTAAAGTCTAATGGTCACAAGTTGGCTGATGAAGATATTTATAGTGATGTACTGGAGAACATTGGCATTGTTATTGGTGCCTTACATTTTAGTCAGTTTGTTAGTGGTATTAACAAGTGGGATGTCTATACTTTGATGGAAACACCAGGTGGTGTCATGTTGTATGGCCATATTCCTCGTGATACTCAACATGGGTCCAGTAGTGTACAAAACCAACTTGTTATGCGAGTAGGAACACAGTTATTGCCTACTACAACACAAGAGTTGATTGATGAGGCCAAAAGGCCAGTTAATAAGTTGTTGAGTGAAGAGGCCATAGAGCCTGTTAATAAGTTGTTGAGTGAAGAGGCCATAGAGCCTGTTAATAAGTTGTTGACTGAAGAGGCCATAGAGCCTGTTAATAAGCTGTTGATTGAGAAGGCCATAGAGCCTGTTAATAAGTTGTGGGAGCCAGAGAGTATTGGAGTAAAGCAAGAAGTGCATTACGAAGATAAAACTACACTTAGAAGTTTTACAGAGTACGTTCCCTTGAAGCCTATCCACCCTCCTCTCCTACACAATTTTCAGAGTGCCTTTGGACAAATGAAGTCTCTAATAGAACAGTTGGAGGAAATATTGGAGAATGTTCATGTGGGGAATTTGTTGGATGCTTGTACCAGTGAAGAGACACAGTATGATATATGCAATACTGCAGATGTAGAGTGGGAAAAGGCCAAAATATCACTGCAAGCATTGAATTCCAACAATGCAAGACCTCAAAGGGTACTGGATCAGCGACTTTCTAAAGAATCTAGATCTCCTAACGTATCAATCTTTAGTTTAATCTGGAATATAAATACAGACAAGTTGTCGTTGAAAGGTCTGAAGGCTAGAGATGAAGTGCTGACCAAACAGAAACATCTGTCACTGGTGGGTATATTTTTGGACCCCTTAGGTCTAATATCACCCTTACTAAGAAGAGGGAAAATTCTTATTCAGAGAGCTTGGTCTGAAAAGCTCTCATGGGAATATCTGTTGTCAGAAGTATACGAAGAGGAATCATCAAATTATGAAAGATATGAACGTCAAGCTGCCCAAAGGGTTAAAGAATTGTGGGCACGCTTAATCATTGATGATAAATTGTAGTACTGATGGGGAGACCCTCCATTTTTTCCTTTTTGGAGGGGCCCAGGATGTCTTGAATATATTTCAAGACAGTTTATTTCTACGTACATTATGTAAGTGTTATTTTGCATATAGTTTCGTTTATTGTAACGTAAGTGCATGAATGTATACTTTTAGGCTTAGCATGTATACTTATTAAGTTCTATCATGTATACATGTATATTCGTATGTATAATGTGTAGTTTGTTAGGGAGGCTGGCCGTAGAAGACGTGGAGAAAGGAATGTAGGTCACTAATGGATTTTAGCCATTAACCCTTCACCTCCTTGATAACGCTTATTGCATCGCCTCGTTGAACAAAGAACTGTTGTAAGCAAGTCATAACTCAACTTAGTCCTAGTACCAAGGACCCCGACAAACTAGAGGAGTTTGTGGGACTTTCTTATAAAGTTAGTTGCCGTCGTGAGATGCTACGAGGCACTCATTCTTACTGTGTTTGTTGACAGTACTTATAAGTTTATTATTAGTTGTCCTCGTGAGACGTTACGAGACACTCAAGTAGAGGAACGTGATAGAGATCCGTGGATCAGAAGATACGTTTTTGATTCGGAGTCCCGTGATTGCTGACGACATCAGGGTTATCCGGACAGATAAGTACAGAGTTATTATATTTCTAACAATATTTATAACTACGTGTGAGGGACAGAATGAGCTCATTTAATTGAACACTCGTAGGTAGAATGTATGTTAGAAAATGTATTATTCTGTATGAGGAAGTTTTACTTTAAGGTGAGGAGAGTTTATTTAAATATTCACATATCAACAGTTCATAAACCCCCTTATAAAATATGTGCATGTATGTTTATGCATGTAATATTAATTATATTTTATTGGTAGAGGATTTAATTTTGAGATCGTGGTAGGCCTCTACTGAAGCTGTGTCAGGATTTCCGAATTTAGGGGGTTATAAGATCGAAGGGTAAATAACACACAGGAAATCCTCCACAATAACCTTCTCTACTTATATACATTGTAAAGTCGCTTCTGCTTAAATTAATTTTTGTGTATCTTAATGGAAAAAAAATTAAACGTTTAGTATTTTAAAAATTTCTTGTCCAAGGTTAATAGTTTAGCTCGTATTTTCTCATGAATTATTTCTTTTGAACAGTTTAGGCGGGATCTTTGAGTTGACAACATTATCCGTGTCTCATATACGTGGAAATGTATTTATTTATAATATATTGACTCCGATAAATACTATATACTATACAACGGTATTCTGAGTAGTAGGTATTATTGCACTATTACACTGTATTTACGTTTCATATGCATAATTCATAATTGGATAGTGTTAGAGATACAGTGATTCAAGTAAACGCTAAACACTATGCATTGCTAGTTTGAGTATTAATGTATGCAGTATTGCACTATTACACTGTTAATAATTTTCAAGCATAGAGGATTGAAAATGACATAGGAAGAATGATATACAGATTCAAATATACACGACTATCAATACATCAATATTTTGAGAATTAAAATTGTCTTGCTGGGTTGAACTAACCTAAGAAACCTAACCTAATAGTGTAATAAATATCATGCTATATTTTCCTAATTGGGTAAACATGAAGTTAAATCAATATTGTTAAGTATTATAATTTCTAATTACCCTTATAGGCTTTAGTACGTTATATAGAACACATATCAACATCCAACCTTAATTCCCCAGTTCCAACCTGTCTGTGTCTACCCCTATTCGAATGGGGATTGATAGTGACATTTAAAACTGCAAACATAGAAAATATGCATATTGTTTTTATTAGCCTCTTTGGGTACTCTGTACATATTTACATATTGATTTTTAAATTATGGTATATCTCCATATGAAACTGTGTAGATATTTTCTAGAAAAAAATTATTTTTTCCTGCTGTATGTCTCAATTAGCTTCCAGTTGAATGGGGATGGAACAGACAGAATGAAGATGGGGGATTAAGGCTGGATGCCCACTCTAAAGCCCCGCTGCATGATCGAATCTGAATTTGTTAGGCTCATCATTCCTGATTTAAGTATTTTACCACCGAGCTACAGTTAACTTTTATGAAAGTATACACGTAAGATATATTAGAACTAACGTAACCTTTACCGAGTTTTGAAGCAAGGCATTTTAGCATATAATGTACTATTGCATATGTGTTTTTTGTGGTAGTACAGTACTTAAGAGTGCTTGACTCAGGAAGTGACAAACTCGCACTGGAACCCACTGTGGGGTGTTAGGAAGGGCATCCAGCCTTAGTTCCACATCTCCAAGCTGTCTGTATCCACCCTCACTCGCACATGGATTATTAGTGACACAAACTGGCTAACAACAACAAGTAATAAATGAGTTTAGCCCAAGTAATGAAGGAGAAAGATATCTGCACCTGGACTCCCTGCATGCAGGAATTGCTGACTAAAAAAAGATACGGGTGTAATGGATTGGCAATCTCTTCATCCCTGATCTTCTTTTCTTATTTTATAAGAGATATAAGAATATGTGTCGATTACTTTAACAATCAGTTGTGGCCATCTTGTTGGCTTGAGCATGTGAGGGATGTAGCACCATGGTAAAGGAAGAAGAAAAAGATAAGTATATTGGTAAGATTACTCTGAATAGGCCTATGATATGGAGGGTATAGATTTTATTTATCTCACAATTTATGTTATGCTATTAATCCCCATTTGAATGGAGGTGGATACAGACAGGCTGGAGCTGGGTAATTAAAGCTGTAAAGATGTATTAAGACTTGCTATCTTAAATGTTTTATGTGTGTCTGTAAATTCCCATTATGGTGTTGGACAGACAGATATGTGCTAGGGAATTCAGGCTGGATGCCAGTCCTTACGCTCGCTGTGGGCTCCATTGTGGGTCTGTCACCTCCCAAGTCCAGAGTATTCTAACCACAATGCTACTGCGGTCTCCATTAAAATTACTACTTAAAAACTAAAAGTCATGTTAAACTATACATCCATAGCCTACCATAAAGAGAGAGTCAGGCTCTTAAAGTTTTTATTACATTTTATACCTCAGTGTACTTCTACTTATGACCACAGTTTATTAATTTTTCAGAAAACAAAGTGACATGGGAACGGCAAAAATGTATTGTATACTAAATTAGTTGTCATGGCTTCTAAGAGAGATACAAGGAAATCAGACACTAATGAAGGAGTAAGCATTTTTCTTTTCTTTTATTAAAATGTTAATAAATGAGCTGATCATACTGTGTTACATAAATATAATACAGATGCTCCCCTACTTGCGAACATCCAACATACAAACATCCGGAGATACGAACATGCACTCTACTATTTTTATTCACCAAGTTATGGATTGTTCCAACATGTCAAAACACGTGCAAGCTTTCATCATGTGTCTTTAGTATAAGAAAACAAATGTATTATGTACTAACACAACTTTATTATGTTACATACATGATGTAGGAATGTTTGTACACCCAGTACAGTACTGTACTTACTAAATATCAACATATGAACAATTCATGATATGAACAGCCATTCAAAATGTAATTCGTTTGCTGTAGGTATTATATAGCTAATGAGATATATCATATACAGTACAGTGTACTTCAAAAGTGGGAAAATACAGAATATTTATAATAACTTTTATTCATAAGTTAGTATTTGCATTTCTATAATAAAAAATGATATAGAATTATATGTAGTAAGTTAACCCTTTCCCTTTGAGCCAATAATGAAAACTACATTTCAGTGCAGGGGGAGTTTCTGCCACACCTAAGTGCAAAAATTTCATACTGTCCTCCTTGACATCAAAAAGGATACTGACTCCTTCTGAATCCCTCAATTGAATAAAACATTGATTCATGCATGGTAAAACGGCAAAAGATGCCAGATACCGATTTCCTCTTCACTACTGCCCAAGAGAATTGGAAATTATGCATTGCCAAATGTAGGACGTGCACAGCTTGCATCCTGGAAGATTATGTCCGTATATGATACCTTTGTCATAGTCATAGATTTTATTGCCAAATATTTAGAATACATACATGAATGAATATATGCATTATATTCAGAGGCACTAGCCTGCTGAGCAAGAGCTCCTTGGCAGGCAGTTTAATATACATTTTGCATAATTTGAAGTATGACGGCAATAGTTAACAAAAGCTCCAATATAGCAATCTCATGCTTATCTTGTAATAAAACAAAACAGTAGCCTGACCTTAACCTGGACTTAATGATACACAATACTGTATTAATTATTGAGCAACAGCTGCTTGATTTTGCCTAGTAAATAAATGCTGTTTGAGTTTCTTTTTAAATAAAGTTGTGCCAGTTATTGTTTTTAAATCTTCTGGTAATGCATTCCAACATTTTGGGCCAAAACAGTGAATAGAAAATTTGTACAAGGTTGTTCTCGGCTGTGGACATATCAAATTTATATTGTTACCTCTGGTTCCATGGTTGTGTTGAATAAATCTAAATAATTTTTTGTTATCATTAACATCACTATGTATAATAATAAGACAGAAATATTATATCACGTAATTAAATTTAAGCAAGTTTAGCTCCTTGAATAAAGAGGAAGTTGAGTCATATTTTCCACTATATGTAATAGTTCTGATCAGTCTTTTTTGAGTTACAAATACATCTCTTACAATTGACGGCCAAGTACAACCCCAGATGGACAAACAGTATATAATATGAGGATAACACAGGGAATAGTATATGCTTTTTAAGGCCTCATTTTTCAGGTTATGGCGAATCTTATACAAAATTCCACACGTCTTGGACAGTTTTGAGCAGACAGATTGAATATGATATTTCCAACTTAAATTTTCATCAATAATTACTCCCAAAAATCTCTTACAAGCAACTCTTTTAACTTCATACCCATTCATATTAACTTGACCAATATTGTGTACTACAGATCTATTTTGAAATAAGATATAGTCAGTTTTGGAAACATTTAGCTTTAATTTATTAACAGAGACCCAGTTGTTAATTTTTTCTAGTTCACTATTTATAACAGAATGCAGGTGGTCAAGGTTATTATCATGCAAGAGAAGGTTGGTGTCATCTGCATATAGAATATATTTGAATTTATTACTAGCATTGGAAATATCATTTATATAAACTAAAAATAACAATGGGCCCAGTATTGATCCCTGTGGTACTCCCCTCTCAATAGTTTGCATCAAAGATGCTTTCCCATTACAATATACGGCTTGTTTTCTATTTTTCAAGTAGCTCTTAAATAACTGTAAAGGTGTTCCCCTAATACCCACACAAGTTAGTGTTTCTATTAGTATATCATGGTCTAATGAGTCAAATGCTTTGGACAAGTCTAGGAAAACCCCTGCAACAAAGTTTTTATTTTCCAAATTTTGATAAACATCACTTGTAAAGTTCATTATTGCTTTTTCAGTGGTCTTATTTTTACGGAATCCGTATTGATTTTTTGATAATAGGTTGAACTTTTCAAGGAATTCTTTAAGTCTGTGAACAATCGCTTTTTCAAACACTTTACTTAAGGACGGTAAGATTGATATAGGTTTATAGTTATTTTCATCATCCACAGTGCCTGACTTAAATATAGGTATTACTTTTGCACTTTTTAGTTTGTCTGGAAAACATCCTTGCTGAAAACATAGATTGATTATGTGGGTAAGTGGGGTACCAATGTAATGGGCAGTGACCTGGAGTAGTTTTGATGGAATTTCATCATATCCCGATGCTGTATTTGGTTTTAAGGTTTTTATATATTTAGTGACTTCCTCCCTTGTTACAGGATACAAGTAAAACAAAAAGTCTGGTGCATTATTAAGAAACTGTCGGTGTGAGTTTTGTTGAACATATTGTTGTTCCTGTGTTGGTTGTGCTATAGTTAAGAAATGATTGTTAAAGATGTTAGCAGTGTGGTCATTATTGTTTTTTAATTTGATTTCCTTTGAATGATTAATTTGTTTTCGTCCCATTGGGCTGTTTATTGTATTCCAGGTGGACTTGCTGTTTCCTTGTTCCTTCTTAAGCTTATCCTGAAAATATTTATTTTTTGCAGCTCGGAGTAGTGTTACTAATTTGTTCCTGTAAGCTTTATATCTGGTTCCAAAAGACAAAGGCCATTTTGATGTAAGCCTTTCTAATCGGTGTATTTCTTTGATACTATTTTTTAATCCTGCAGTTATGTGTGGGCATCTGTTGTTTTTATTATTTACAGTCGATTTTCTTAGAGGAAAGCAGTCTAGGAATTTATCTTTAATTGTACAGTGAAATTTATTAAAAGCTTCATTTGCATTATTTAGGTCTATGATATGTTGCCATTTTTCATGTGATATATCTCTAGTAAATTTAGCTATGTTTTCATCAGAGTAATGTCTTTTTTCATCATATGCATAAAATTTATGTTCTTTTTTAAACTGGGAGTATACTGCGAAATGATCTGTTATGTCTGTGTACACTATGTAATTACTTATGTAGTCTTCAAGATTTGTGGTCCAGATATGATCGATTAGAGATGCACTATTTTCAGTTACTCTCGTTAGTTTAGTAGTTATTGGAAAGCAGCCACGTGAATACATTATGTTTATAAAATCAGTTACTCTCTGATCATTTATTTTGAACAAATCTAAGTTCCAGTCACCGAATAAATAAATAGTTTTGTACTTTTTTCTTGCTGCAGAATCAAATACTTTCAGTAAAGCTTCAAGGAATTCAGGCTTGTTCCCCTTTGGTGGTCTGTATACAGATGCAAAGAAGCAATTTTCCTTACCGTTATGTACCTGTACACTAACACATTCAATGAATCGTTCCATCAAACTGCACTCCTTTATAACACTCGAGCTATACTTATTAGCTACATACATACATACACCTCCACCTTTCCTGTCTCTGTTCTGAGTGAACATATTGTACCCTGTTATATTCTACAATGACTCAATATCATTATCCAGCCTAGTCTCTGAAAAACCCATTACATCACATATATTATTTTCTGCTAAACATTGATCAACAAATATTTTAAGATTATTTGCAAGACTTCTAATGTTCATGCACAAAACCGAAAATGCATTAAATTTATTTAAATTTGAATACAGTTCATTTAAGTATATATAAATTGAAAAAGTGTTGGTTGCATTTCTCATATTATTCAAAAACAAATCTATTTAATTTTCAAGATCAAGTGGGTTAAATACCATCTTATCAGGTCATTGATACATAAATAATTGGGAAGTACTTTGTCGTTGTTTGTTAGCCTTATTAGTTCATCATCACTAATGGAATAGTATGGGAGGTATCTATTTACAGCCATGGTGAAGATATAAATTACACTACTTTTACATTACTACTTACTATTACTATTACTATTTACTTCTACCAGATCTTACAGGGTACTTCCGGCCATTTACTGGTTTAGGGTGGGAGCGTTTTATTGCTCCCGTGGCGGGAGACACAGCAGGAGAGGGTGCGGGTGATGACATATCACTCCCGCTCCCCCACTCCCGCACCCCCCACCCCCGCACCACCGATCCTGGTCAACTCCTCATCCACGCCACCCACAGCATCAGCTACACACGGTGTTATATCGTTCTTTCACGATGAGTTTCGTATATTTAAAAAAGGCAATTTTCCCTTCTGATCTAGCCTTTTTTAGTTGTGGCATCTGTGCAGATTTTATTGCCTGTGATGCGGCACACAGGTCATCATTAATGTAGATCTTGGTGCCTTTCAACTTTTTGGCATTTCGCATGACCGTCTCTCTGTCATAGTAGTTGGAGAAACGAGCCACTATGGTGCGAGGTTTGTCATCACGAAGTGGTCCCACCCTGTGAGCCCTCTCCAACGTCATGCCTTCTAGCTGTAATTTATCAGCTATCAGGGCTGATACCATCATCGTTGTTTGCTCCCAGGTCTCCCCATCGCGTCTCCTCTACACTGCTTAATCGGATGTTGTTTCTTCTGGAATAGTCTTCTTGGTAATTCAAGCGTTCTTCTAAGGTAGTTATTTGTTGGTTTGCAGAATTTATTTGTTGAGATAGATTATCGATTGTTTCTTTGTCGTTACTCTTATCTTTCTCATGAATTTTAATAGTCGATTTGAGGTCATCAATTTCTCTCTGGCTGAACTCCAGGCTTGTCATCAGGTCGGAAACAGTGGATTCAAGTGATTTTATCCTGTCACTAAGCTGTTTCACCAGTACCTCCATAGCATTCTTATAAGCATTTTCTTGAGATTCCAACAGTTTGGTAATAACAGTTGGATACATTGTTGTTAAGCAGGGCCGCGGTGGAAGCTCAGTGACGTCACAACACCAGTGCGCATGTGCAGAAGTCAGCCAACGGGTCAAGAGGGGATGTAGAGTAGGGCTTCAAATTTTTCAAATATTTCACTTCAAAAAAATCAAGTTCAACACTACTCACAACTCCTGAGAACCCTCTAGCGAGTCACTGTGGTCTTAGATACCTTGCTTGTGTGATTTAACGTTCGTAGCAGGTCATGGTCTCTTGTTTATTCCTAAATATTGGAGAGCTCACGACTTGTAAACAGTGCCGTCTCACGTCTTAGCAAAAAAGGATTAGGGGCTATTAACTGATTTACTGTATACAGTATATATAATTAAACATATCAAATTTAATCTTAATTTTCAGGGTTGGTATCGAAGAGAACTGAAATTTTGCGATTTTCTTAGTTCATCAGGAAGCTGGAGCAGCAATAGTGGTAATATAGAGTGGTCAAGCAGTGAAGATGATGACATTGGGTCCAAATGGAAACCGAAATTGTCAAAAATTCGTAAAAAGACACCAACAGCACAAAAGTTGCAATCTTTATTTCCAGAAGATTATATGGGATCTGCAGTGAAGCCAAAACTTAAAGTTGTCAAAAAGAGTCCCAATTGTCAGGTAGCTGGTGTAGCTCCAGAATCTGCAGAAACATCTGGTTGTGTTTTTAGCAGTACAGAGTGTAATGAGACTTTTAGTCTAAATAGAGTTGAGGAAAAGAATTCTTCTTCACCTGATGCTAAAGGAAATGAAATAAAATCTAATTTATATGTAAATCTCTGTGCATTGAAAACCCCAACAAAACAGAGAGTAACAGATACATGTGAGAACTTAGTTACATCTCCAATTATTGGAGCGCAATATAAGGGCAAACCTAATGGAAAATTATGCAGAGGAAATTCAGATGCCATAGGCAATACAAAAGAGAGTCCCATTGATGAATCATTGTCTCTAATTCATAAAACTTCTTGTAATGTAAAAGACAGTTATGGACCATGTTCTCCTGTACTTGGAACTAAGCATAGACAAGTGACGCCTCTTGTATCACATCAGGAAGGTAAGCAGACATCAGAACTTCAACAAAATGAGGACAGTCTTTCTGTCTCAGTGGAAAGAAAAAAGACCAGAGCCTCAGTGGAAAGAAAAAATACAAGTGTCACTCCAGCCAAAATAAGTAGCTCCCCAGTCATTGGTAAAAGAATCACCCCAGTTAGGCCACCTGCAATAGAAAGTCCAGCACCTATATGTGCAATATCTTCAGTCACTGATCAGAGAAATACCTCTGTTAGCCCAACTGCAATACAAAGTCCAGCACCCTTAGATTCATCATCCTCAGTCATTGGAAAGAGGAAGACCCCAGTTAGTCCAACTGCAATGCGAAGTCCAGCACCCATAGATGCATCATCTTCGGACAAACCAGTCTCAGTCTTGAAACAGTTACCAGTACCCACACAAACCAGCCCAACAGTAAAGCGAAGACTGTTACCCAGAAGAATAGGCAAGAGTACTTTTACAGAGAAAAAACTGGTTCCTGATGAAATAATTCCTGCCACTGGGGAAACACACGGGCCCAAAGTAAGCAGGAAAGCTCCTTCAATTCCAGGTAGATCCAAACACTCTGCTTCTTTAGAAGTGAGCCCTCCTCTGAAGCAAAGAGAAAGGCCAAGACTCATTTCTACTAACAAAATTGGACAAAGTGATGCAAATCTAAACAATTCAAAGCAAGCAGTACCATGGGAAAGAAGCAAAAAGGTTAATATAAGCCCAACTATTAGTCGAAAGAGAATTGGAATCTTAGATGATGATTGTAATGTAAAAATAAAGAGAAAGGTAAAAATAAGAAATTTGTCTGTATCTTTGAATAAAAACCTGAATATTAAAAGTATAGATGATAAAACGACTTCACCTTTGCCCAAAATTACTAAGTCAGGTGCAGTAATAGAGAGAGAGAAAACACCCATTCTTAAAAGAATCCCTTTGGAACAGACAGAAGAATTTGGAAAGGGGAGCTCCAGTAACTTATTCATTGATTGTGTGCACCACACTCCTAACAACAGAGTCGAGACGTTGATTTCTTCAGAAAAAACTAGTGACAATGAGGATGCTCTATCAAAAGGTAATGTAGATCCTAATAATATCTCAGAAGATAGTCAAGATTCTGAACCGAAATTTGATGTGGGTAAAATAATTTTGGAAGACGATACAAGTACAAATGAAGACTCATGTAATAAAGAAAATGGGGTGGCATTCAAAGAAAAATGCATTGAAAGCAGGAAAAGGTGTGTCTTCCAAATGTCTCAGGATAAATTCGACAAAGATATTGAAATCCAAAGTGCAAGTTCTTTGTCACAGATAAATCATGGTCAGGATCCTCCTGTACCTCGAAAATGGAAAACAAAGCAGAATCCCTCATGTACTGCATTTGATGTCAGATTTACACAGGAGGAAAATGAATATGGCTGCATTGAAACACAAGTGAGTCCTACCAAGAGTGCTACTTATTGTGACCTAGAAATTGAGTACATCGATTTATCATTCAAGAACTCTGAAGCTTTGTATTCAAAATTATCTGGTGTAAGTATTTTCTATCTGTACTAGTAAGTGCAAGAAAGGGTTTTCTAACAAGTGCAATTAACTGAGAAGAGTGGATGTGAGTAGGTTGTTATGAGATGAAGAAGTGGGGGTAAACCAGCAACAGTATCAGGCCTCTTGGCAGATGAATCTTTCCCACTTACTCTGTGGATGACCCAAGCAGGGGTGGTGGGAGAAATTGTGGCATCACTGTTTTCCGAAGGAGCTAAGAGGGGGTGATTGTGGTATATAAGATTCTGGTGAATGTGTATATGCTTTGACTCGCCCGCCCCCAATACAAGGAGGATTGCGGCCATTGTGAATGAAATTTCGTATTCATGATGGGTGAGGGAAAAGAATATGACATCCGTATTCCCTGTGTACTAATAGAAGGGTAGAGGCTGCACATGGAATGATGAAGACCTGCTTCCTTTATATATATATATATATATATATATATATATATATATATATATATATATATATATATATATATATATATATATATATATATATATATATATATATATATACACATATATATATACACACACACAGTGTTCCCCCGGTTATTCTCGTTTCTTGGTTCGCGTTCTCACTGTATTGCGTTTTTTTTTTTTGCCCCCCCCCCATTTTTTTTTTTTTTTTTTTTGTAAGATTATTGTGACACCAGGATGGGCCAAAAAATGATAAAATAAAGAAGACTTTATCAGGTTGTAAAGAGAAACAGAGATGGAGAGTGTAATGACCTGTCAGATGTGAGGGGATTATAAAAGATGTATAATGAATATCCAGCTCTCTGCTGGGTTTTAATATACCTCTGCATTACTTTCATGATGTCTATTCGAATAATTCTGCTTAGATCTTATTTTTATTATTATTATTATTATTATTATTATTGGCAACAATAATTTTCCTTTGATGATGATTGTGGGCATTATTATTATCATCATCATTATTATTATTATTATTAAGGGCTCATCATTGTTTGTACATCTGTTGGTTTATTTACTTTTAATAACTGTGTAAAGTGCCCCTCCCTAGTTGGCTGGGAGAAAGAGAGTGTGGGGGGTTGGGTAGAATAGAATGTTGGAGAGAGAAAGAGAGAGAGAGAGAATCTTTAAGTAACTCTTGTTCATTCAACCAAAACTACATTATTTATAGTAAAAATAATGGTTTAATTACGAATTCGTAGTAATAATGATGATAATAATAATAATAGTAATAATAATAATAATAATAATAATAATAATCTCCCCAATCATCATCAAAGGAAAATTATTGCTACCAATAATAATAATAATAATAATAATAATAATAATAATAATAATAAGATCTAAGGAGAAGTTTTAGAATAGACATCATGAAGGTAATGCAGAGGTGTAGTAATCCCAGCATAGAGCTGGATATTCATTACACATCTTTTATAATCCCTTCACATCTGACAGGTCATTACACTCTCCATCTCTGTTTCTCTTTACAGTCTGATAAAGGCCGTTTTATTTTATCATTTTTGGCCTGTCCTGGTGTCATAATCATCTTTAACTTTTTTTTTTTTTTTTTTTTTTTTTTTTTTTTTTTTTAAGGCTGATCCTACTTTGCGGTTTTCCTGGCTCGCGCCGGGTCCCGGAACCGAACTACCGCGATAAGGGAGAGAACACTGTATATATATATATATATATATATATATATATATATATATATATATATATATATATATATATATATATATATATATATATATATATATATATATATATATATATATATATTATATATATATATATAATTATATATATATATATATATATATATATATATATATATATATATATATATATATATATATATATATATATATATATATATATATATATATATATATATATATATATATATATATATATATATATATATATATATATATATATATATATATATATATATATATATATATATATATATATATATATATATATACTCATGCTTGCTTATCAGTTTCAGTACTTAGCATTTGCTTATTAAACTTTTTGCGTTGTTAGACAGTATTTATTCACCTGTTAGTTTATGAAAAAAAGCTCATACATTTTCATGTACTTTTTACAATTTTAAGGTTTGCTCTTCTCTTTTCTAATGGAGATTGTAACAAAGCAATTTTTACATTAATAGGGCAATGGTGAAGCCATCAGGTCAATTGAGTCTGAAGATTCGCTGAAGAAAGATTCTGGAATAGAAGGAGAAGGCTTAGACACAGGCTCCAATTGGCTTAGAAAGCTGCAGCCTCAAACTCCAAAAAAGATATCGGATCAACGAGACACAGAACAAAATGTTGAGTCAGCTAAGAAGAGATATAAAAAGTATGTTAACATTTTATCAGGACATTTATTATCTATGATTCGTGCAAGATAACAATGCCGCTATTTATGCTTGCCAGGTCTGGTATACTATGTTGCTGTTATTTGCTCTTTTTGTGTCACTACTAATCCCCATTATGGGGGTGGACACAGACGGATTGGAACTGTGGATAAAGGCTGGATGCCCTTCCTGTGGTGGGTCAATCATGTGTCTGTTACTTTCCAAGGTGAATGCTGTAACCACTTTGGTACTGCGATCCCCAAACTACTGATCTATGTAGCTATAGATAAATGAATCAGTTTTTTTTTTTTCAGTTTTCACATATTATCTGCATATAGCATGGCAGGTCTTTATAAAAAGAGTGATTGTCGACGGTAAATTCTCCTAAAGTATAGTACAGTAATTGTCTACTGTAAATACTCTTGAATAAGCAATTGTCTACAATTAATGCTCCTAAAAGAAAGTTATTGTCTACAGTACATGTTCTTGAACAAATATTTGTCGACAGTGGATATCGTATAGAGTAATTGTCAACAGAAATGTTACTAAAACGGTAGTTGTGAACTTTAAAATCTTCTAAAATGTAATTGTCAGTGTATGCTCCAAGAAAGTAATTGCCTACATAAATAATCATAAAAAGTAATTGTCAACCGTACATGCTCCTAAAAAAGTAATTGTCCAAAATAAATTCTAAAATGTAGTTTTCTACTGTAAATGCTCCTCAGAAAGTAATTTTCTACAGTAAATGCTTCTAAAAATGTAAATGTAACCAGAAGCTATCATGGTGCTCATATACATGGAGACTTGCTTTGTTTTTCTTTGGCAATGCCGTTTTGTGAAGGGAGGGAGTGCCAATTTCCTGCTCCCTGCAATTGGTTCATTAAACATGCAGGGCATATGTGCAAATGTTTATGAGTCCTAGAGTTGGGTTTTATCCGCGGTGGCTAATTGGTAGAGTGCGTGTGTTAAGAAGCAACTAGTGTGGGTTCAGTCCCACTATGGGGTGTTAGGAAAGCTATCCAGTTTCAATCCCCCAGCTTCAACATGTCTCTGTCCACCCCCATTTGAATGGTGACTAATATTGACATGTAAAATAGTGCATAGCTAATTGCAACTTCATTTTCAGGAATGGTTATGCTGCTCGGTTGAAACGACTCATAAATTCCTGGCAGTCTGAGGTACAAATTTGGCAGCACCAGTTGTCCATGACTAAAACTAAAGAAGACAAAGGTCCAAAGTCACAGGAAAAGGATGTTAAATTATTCTCTCCTGGGAGTGTTGAGAAACTAATAAAAATAGAAAGAAACAGTAAGGCCCCATGTCAAGAACTCTCCTCGCCATTAACGCTCGGTGTTAGAAACTTGCAGTACATTCTGGAGAGTCCCCAATATTCTCCAGTCATCTCGAAAAAAGCTAAGGAAGCTAGTTTGACTGTTAAAAAGACCCTGATAGTCAAAATACTGCGGTTCGATAAAATGTTACCAAGCAACGCTGCCTTATGTAAGGTTATATATGATGGTTTGAAGCCACCTGGAGAAAGCAGAGACAGTAAATTACCTAAATCTCATTCTACCAATACAGATTTAGTAGACAAGAAGCAAACTTTGATATTTTTCAACTTTTTTGATCAGAAAAATCACATTACCCTGTGTGTTGGTGATCTTATTAACATATATTCCCCTTGGTAAGTGTATTATATAATGTACAAATTGAGTAACAAAAATAATAACAAAGTTAAATATTTTGCTATAACTTAATTACTCTCTTATGCTTCTAAGAGACTGAGGTAGCACAGTGGTTAGAGCAATCGATTCAGAAAGTGACAAACCCATGTTTGAACCCACTTGTGATGTTAGGAGGCGCATAACATCTGGTCTTTGCCTCATCTTTACAAAAAGCATAGCATGTAAAGGCAAAACTCAAGAGGCAATATTTTTTTCACATTTTATGTGTCACTATTAATCCCATTCGAATGGGGGCAGACGCAGTTAGGGTGGAGCAGGAGAGTAAAGATTGGATGCCCTTTCTAATGCTTCAAGGTGGACTTGAACACGGGACTGTCACTTTCCAAGTTGAGCATTCTAACCACCGCACTATTGTGTCCTCGCAGCATATTCCATGTTTGTCATAAGAGAAGACTGAAGGGAATGGGACAGTATACTTCTTGCACAATTTTTTATTTTATATATATATATATATATATATATATATATATATATATATATATATATATATATATATATATATATATATATATATATATATATATATATATATATATATATATATATATATATATATATATATATATATATATATATATACAGTATTTATATATATTGCTGCACCAAAAGCAAAATGGCATATATATATATATATATATATATATATATATATATATATATATATATATATATATATATATAAAGTTCCGGTTCTATATATATATATATATATATATATATATATATATATATATATATATATATATATATATATATATATATATATATATATATATATATATATATATATATCGCAGTATTTATATATATTGCTGCACCAAAAGCAAAATGGCATATATATATATATATATATATATATATATATATATATATATATATATATATATATATATATATATATATATATATATATATATATATATATATATATATAAAATATATATAATATATATAATATATATAATATATATATATATATATATATATATATATATATATATATATATATATATATATATATATATATATATATATATATATATATATATATATATATATATATATATAAATAAGTACAAACTGTTAACATACAGCACTAAATAGTAAGGAAGCCCATCAGTGAAACAAAACTTATAAAACAATGCTATATTTCGGATCCTAACTTGTGCTTGAGAAGGGATCCAGTTAGGATCTGAAATATAGCATTGTTTTATAAGTTTTGTTTCACTGATGGGCTTCCTTACTATATATATATATATATATATATATATATATATATATATATATATATATATATATATATATATATATATATATATATATATATATATATATATATATATATATATATATATATATATATATATATTATATATATATATATATATATATATATATATATATATATATATATATATATATATATATATATATATATATATATATATATATATATATATATATATTATATATATATATATATATATATATATATATATATATATATATATATATATATATATATATATATATATATATATATATATATATATATATATATATACAGTATTTATATATATTGCTGCACCAAAAGCATAATATCAGTTCATGGTGAGACCTCCCTGCTGGACTCCACATGGGAATGATGACAAATGAAGAGGAAAAAACTCTAATGTATTAAGAAAAATATAGACTTTATATATAAAAAGTGAATGTTGAATTGAAGCTAATTGTGATATTTTGTTGCTGCACGAGGACAATTAATGTATGAGTTCAATTTGGCTTTCATCTTTCACTAGCTACTTAGTTTTTCATATTAGTATCTGCTATAGTTGTTATCTTTTTATTTCCTTGATTATGATATTTCCTGTACAGAGTGCCAGTTTATATGTTTAATTGACGTTAAGGACTATAGTAATATTTCCTAACTTTTAGGTAAGCTATGAAAATTATATTACTACACTGTATTTACTTTATATACAAGTTCTGGACATTATGTTACTATTTTCTTTTCTAGACAAGATATGGAATTTATATTACTATTTTGCATTTCTCATTCAAGTTAGCATTATATTATCATTTTTTATTTCTCATGCAAGTTATGTACATATTACTATTTTCTTTGTCTCCGGCAAGTATGGACAATATATTACTATTTTCTATTTTTCAGGCAAGTTATGGACATTATATTAATGTTATTATCTATTTTTCAGGCAAGTTATGAACATTTCATTACCATTTTGTATTTTTCAGGCAAGTTATGGACATTTCTATTTTCCTTTTCTCATGCAAGTTATGAACATTACACTGTATTACTATATTCTTTTCTCAGGCAAATTTGAACATTTTATTACTAATTTCTATTTTTCAAGGAAGTTAACGACATTACTGCATATTTTTATTTTTTGTTTTGCAGGCAAGTTATGGACATTCCTAAGTATGAAGTTCCAATCCTCTTTGCATCATATTTTAATGTTGAAAAGGAGAATGACACATTGGTAAAATCAGGCTTGCAAAATGAAGTAAAGGACACCATTATTGTTAAGGAAGAAACATCCCAAAAGAAACCCTCACCAAAGCTCAAAATGGCCAAGAAAAGAATTACACTGATGAGTTGGTCGTGTCATTGCGTCAATGGTGAGTGAATAATTTTTGCTTCTTTTTTATTTCCTCCTCCTGCGGTAGCACAGCGGTTAGAACATTCTCTTCGGGAGATGACAGACCCATGATCAAGATCATCTTGAAGCTTTGAGAAGGGCATCCAGCCTTAATTCCCCAACACCAACAAGTCTGTGTCTATCCCCATAATGGGCGTTAATAGTAACACATAAAGCAGCAATCAGACGTATTTCCTTCTCCCGCTAAAGTCAGAAGGGTGGCTCCCATATATATATATATATATATATATATATATATATATATATATATATATATATATATATATATATATATATATATATATATATATATATATATATATATATATATAATATATATATATATATATATATATATATATATATTATATATATATATATATATATATATATATATATATATATATATATATATATATATATATATATATATATATATATATATATATATATATATATATATATATATATATATATACAGTGTTACCTCGGTTATTCGCGCTTCTTGGTTCGCTTTCTCACTCTATCGCGGTTTTTTTTTGGATAAATTATTATTTTATTTTATGGGTATTCGCAAAAATATTAAAATATTGAAGAAAAAAAATTTTCAGTATTTTCATTTTTTTATTGAAATTTACGTTGCGTGCTGTTATTTATAATGTAAAGGGTGTTTTTTTTAACAGTGCAGGGAGGGTTTATACAGTACGTAAACGAAAAAATAATTGTAAATGAGTATGTATGTCACGTTATTATCACCTCATTCACCGTAATTTTATCTACACTTTCATAAAAATTTACGTTGCTTGCTGTTATTTATAATGTAAAGGGTGTTTTTTTAACAGTGCAGGGAGGGTTTATACAGTACGTAAACGAAAAAATAATTGTAAATGATTGTGTGTCACGTCATCATCACCTCATTCATCGTAATTTTATCTATCACTTTCATAAAAATTTACGTTGCTTGCTGTTCTTTATAATGTAAATGGTGTTTTTTTAACAGTGCAGAGAGGGTTTATGCAGTACGTAAACGAAAAAATAATTGTAAATGGGTATGTATGTCACGTCATTATCACCTCATTCACCGTAATTTTATCTATCACTTTCATAAAAATTTACGTTGCTTGCTGTTATTTATAATGTAAAGAGTGTTTTTTTAACAGTGCAGGGAGGGTTTATACAGTACGTAAACGAAAAAATAATTGTAAATGAGTATGTATGTCACGTCATTATCACCTCATTCACGGTAATTTTATCTATCACTTTCATAAAAATTTACGTTGCTTGCTGTTATTTATAATGTAAAGGGTGTTTTTTAACAGTGCAGGGAGGGTTTATACAGTACGTAAGCGAAAAAATAATTGTGAATGAGTATGTATGTCACGTCATTATCACTTCATTCACCGTAATTTTATCTATCACTCATAAAAATTTACGTTGCTTGCTGTTATTTATAATGTAAAGGGTGTTTTTTAACAGTGCAGGGAGGGTTTATACAGTGTAAACGTAAAAATATATTAAAATATCTATGTACATATAGGTGGATCCTACTTCGCGGATTTCTTGGTTCGCGCCTGGTCCCGGAACCGAACTACTGCGATAAGTGAGGCAACACTGTATATATATATATATATATATATATATATATATATATATATATATATATATATATATATATATATATATATATATATATATATATATATATATATATATTATATATATATTATATATATATTATATATATATTATATATATATATATATATATATATATATATATATATATATATATATATATATATATATATATATATATATATCTATCTCTCTCTCTCTCTCTCTCTCTCTCTCTCTCTCTCTCTCTCTCTCTCTCTCTCTCTCTCTCTCTCTCTCTCTCTCTCTCTCTATCTATCTATCTATCTATCTATCTATCTCTCTCTCTCTCTCTCTCTCTATATATATATATATATATATATATATATATATATATATATATATATATATATATATATATATATATATATATATATATATATATATATATATGCAAGATAGGATATTTATATGTCTCTATGCTCTAAATAAAAGTTATTTACAAGAAGCATTAAAGGAATTGTAGTTGTCCATGGTGATGAGGGAGATGCATTTGCTCACATACACAATTCATGTCACAAGAGCTTACTAAAGAGATAAGGGAGCGAAGTGCTAGCAATTTCTTTTTACCAGAAATTTTTATTTTTATCAGAAAGTCGGTAATTGAAGGGTGTGTAGGGTGTGATAAGGCAACAGGGGAAGCCCTGTTGCCTCCTTTTTTTGCACAGTTATGAATACCCTACTAGCATTAGCAGGATAAGGTGTGGTTGTTTTTGCTTGGTTATATGTTTCACAATTAGTCCCCATTCAAATGGGGTGGACACAAACAAGTTGGAGGTAGGGGATTAAGGCTAAATGTTCTTCCAAATGCCCTGTGGTGGGCAAACCCGCATTAGTCACTTCCTCACTGACAACATGGTGAATAAAAATACGTAGTGAAAGACTCTCATATATGTTTGTTGATATTATTACTCCTAACAGATTCATCTGTACTTCCATCCGTGTGCAACACTAGCAATCAAGTAACAAGTCCTGCTTTAATCCGATCAGATGTTAGCAATGAGAGTCTAAAACCAAGTTTCCGAATCGTGAAAGACATTTCTCAAGAAAATAAACAGGTGTGTACTAGGGCATAAAGAGGTATGCATTGAAGCCTATCAAATTCCAATTGGTATTTTAAAACATATTTTGTTTCACTTGACTCTCAGAGTTAGCAGGAGTGTCTTGCAGTACTTGGCATAACAATACTTTATATTAATACTAAATACTTTGCATGCAGTCTAAAATATGCCACTTGCTTGGGGAGAGAGATTATGTAATTCATATTCTTTGTGTGTTGTAAGAGCCGATTGAAAGCACAGGGGAGGAAAGAACTGGCAATTCCAGCCTTCTTGATAGTCACATTTTCTTTGCTAGAGCACAGCTGATATAAGGGGCACGAATGGCCTGGATATGATGAAGGCTCCACAACTTCCTTTTTTTAGTTAAAATTTAGGATATGGCATTAGATTATCCAGCCTTCATCCCCCTGCTTCAACATGTCCGTGTCTACCCCCAATCGAATGGGGATTGACTGTAAAACATTAAATATAAAGCATTCAATTATCTCCAGATACTTTCCTATCTATGATAGAAACAAAAAAGTGAGGGCTTTGTATAGTGTACTTAACATTTTTTTTAAAGACAATAGGTAGATAGATATCTAGATAAAATTTTATCCATTTAGTGAAATGTCAATACATTATTTATTAGTGACATCATTTTTTTTTTTTTCAAAATTATGGCATATATTGTAAAACCATCAGAATGGCTACAACTGTACAGGAAAGGGAGGGAGCAAGGTTTCTTAGTACAGTATTCTATTAATTTTCATCAGCTCTTTCGGTTTCTCCTGTTATTGGTTGCCATAGTGGATAAATTGTCTCTATATCACACCACACCCTCAGGTCCTTCTTTACTACATCCATAAAACTCCTATTTGGCCTATCTCTCCCCCTTCTACCTAACAGCTCCATCCTCAGCATCCTTCTCCCAACATACTCCTCATCCCTCCTCAGCACATGACCAAACCATTTCAACCTTGCCCCTCTCACCATATCCCCAAAACGTCATACCTGTATTATCCCTAAATAAAACAAGCTCGTCATCTCTCACTTAAATATCCCTTTTTTTTTTTTTTTTTTTTGCTCTTAAGACTTGCAGCACTACAGCAGCAGCATTTCTTTTCTCCATTACAAGGAATATGGTATTATTCTTATTATAGTGTTTGTAATTCTTTTCGTCAGGATCAGATTCCTCCTGCATGGACCATTCTTGAAGCTATAGACCAGTGTGGTGGAGTGTCCGAGCAGCAGGTCACCATATCCATAAGAGCGCATCGCGTTATAAGTCATTGGTATGCCTTATTCAATGAAATAAAGCTTTAAATTTTTACATGTTATTAATTAAAGTTTTAGTGCATTTGTGGCTGCATTTCGTACAGCTGTCCTCTCTCAGAATCAGAGTCAATATATTCTAGATACCCTTCGGAGTTGATAGCACGATATAATCACAGTTCTTTTATAAGTGTTACATAGGGACTGTGTTAATGCAGTGATTGGAGTGCTGAACTCAGGAAGTGACAAACCCACGTTCGAACCCACTGCAGGATGTTGGGAAGGGCATCTAGCCTCAGTTCTCCAGCTCCAATCTGTCTGTGTCCACCTCCACTTGAATGGATTTTTTAAGTGACACAGGAAATGGCAAATAATAATAGCACAACGTGCTGTATACTCTCCTGCTCTATAAGTATTCTCAATTTGAAAATATTGAATATATGCAGTGTATAATACTTTGTAGATTCCTGAACCATGATGCAAGTGGGACAAGTGATTATACTTGATGTATTACATGCTTTGTGGCATGTGAGTTAGGTGTTGTAACTACTTTTTGTTTGTGCTTTAGGGGCCACAGTAGCTCAATGAAAAAATTGTGAATCAAGTGGCAGTGCTTGATCCCATCGTTAGCTTCAGTGCCCCAGCTCCAATGTGTTTGTGTCCATTCCCATGTAAAGGGTACTAATTGTGACACAAAATGGTGCAGTGCTATCATAATTTAAATGCATAACAGTGGTCATACGGACCTAGAATTTCTATATATATAGTAGATGTACTAAGCAAAGTGATGTCTTCTAAACTTTAAACTCCAGCTTAGGAGTGAATTGTATATACAGGAGTGTAATTTACATAAGATTCTTCCCTTGCGAAATCACTGTATCGCGATTTATTTTTTGGCAATTTTTTTTTTTTTTTTTTTGTGGGTATATGCAAAAATATTAAAATATTAAAAAAATAAAAATTTTCAGTATTTTCATTTTTTTATTGAAAAGAAAATTTCATTATTTAATTGATAAAAAAAATTTATTTCCCAGCCTACAAATAATAAAACAGTAAGAAATAGTAAAAAAAACTTAAATTTGAACATGTAACTCTGCACCATAGAAAGTACGATACCGGTATCAGCGTTTCGGAAAATACAAAGGGTTGCACCTACGTGAGCTAGCATATATTAAAATTTCCAGTAGTTTCATGATTTTATTGATAAAAAAACGTATTTCTTAGCCTAAGAATAATAAAACAGTAAAAAATAGTAAAGAAATATAAATACTAACAGTATTTCACCATGTAAAATACGATACCGGTATCAGCGTTTCGGAAAGCGAAAAGGGTCGCACCTATGTGAGCTAGTACATATTGAAATTTTCATTATTTTATTGATAAAACAATTATTTCCTAGCCCAAGAGTAATAAAACAGTAAAAAATAGTAAAAAACATAAATTTAGATATATAACTCACAGTATTGCATCATGTGAAATACTGTCCGATAGCGTACAATGTATTGGGGTCGCACCTACGTGAGCTAGCATATATTAAAATTTCTAGTAGTTTCATGATTCTATTGATAAAAAAACGTATTTCTTAGCCTAAGAATAATAAAACAGTAAAAGATAGTAAAAAACATAAATACTAACAATATTGCACCATGTAAAATACGATACCGGTATCAGCGTTTCGGACAAAGGCTCGCACCTACGTGAGATAGTTCATGGAATGCTATTGGCTGAAAGTGAGAGACGACGAATCACAGAATTTTTTTCTGTATGTTCTGTATCATGGGGTCTGATTGGCTTTTTCATTGAAGTTTGGTTCTCCCACCATCTTCCATTGTCTCGCCTCACTCGTTCAGTCTAACTCACTTGTGCGCCGTTCACGTTGTGCTTATTAATACGTTTTGCTTGTGATTTTTTTATGCGCGTATTTTAACCTTTGCAATGCCTCCCAAGCATCTTTCATCTTCTAAGGCTTCTGGTAGTGAGCCTAAGCGGCAAAGGAAGATGTTAACCATAACAGATAAGGTGAACTTGTAGGTATGCTGAAAGAAGGAAAAAGGTGTACGGGTGTCAGCCGCTATTTTGGCCTCAATGAATAACGGCCGTAAAGCTGTTATTGGCTGCGGAATAATTTCCTCTGGCGTCTACAAATGTCATTACCACCTCCATTCACGTTAACTTTACCTATCACATACATATAAATTTACGTTGCATGCTGTTATTTATAAAGTAAAGGGTGGTTTTTTAACAGTGGAGGGAGGGTTTATACAGTAAACGTAAAAATAATTGTAAAATACCTATGTACATGAGTATGTCATGTCATTACCACCTCATTCACAGTAAGTTTATCTATCACTTTCATATAAATTTACGCTTGCATGCTGTTATTTATGAAGTAAAGGGTGGTTTGTTTACAATACAGGGAGGGTTTATGCAGTTTATACAGTGTAAACGTAAAAATGAATTAAAATATCTGTACATATAGGATGATCCTACTTCGCGAAAATTCCTCTATTGCGCCAGGTCCCAGAACCGAACCTTCGTGATAAACAAAGGATCACTGTATATATATATATATATATATATATATATATATATATATATATATATATATATATATATATATATATATATATATATATATATATATATATATATATATATATATATATATATATTATATATATATATATACATATAGTGCTCCCTCGTTTATTGCGGGGGTTCAGTTTCGAGACCCGCCGCGAAAGGTGAAAATCCGCGAAGTAGGAGCACCATATTTATTATAGGTATTTTACTTTTATTTTACCGTTACTGTATACACCTTTCCTGCACTGTTAACAAACCACCCTTTATTTTATTAATAACAGGGCGCAAGCATAAATTTATATGAACGTGATAGGTAAGCTTACGGTGAATGACGTGCTGATGATGTTTACATACTCCATAACCAAATATTCCACAGCCAGTGACAGCTTTATGGCTGCTTTTTGCGAGAGAAGAACATGGTAATGGGGAGTTGCTGTCGCTCTTTCTTCTTTTGTAAGGAGCCATGGCATCGTCAATAATATTGCAGAAGTGCTCCGAACGAACCATATCATCGTCATGCTCCTGCGACAGTTGTTGGAGTTCTTTGGCCATGTTATACATGGCTGCCAGCCATTCGAGTGTGAGGCCAGGATCTTCGACTTCATTGTGCGTTTCCTGTTGTTGTTCTTCTTCTTCGCTCGGTGATTTTGTCATTTCCTCCAAGTCTTCATCAGTCAATGGCTGCGAATGGCAGTCGATCAGTTCACTGACATCTTCGTGAGTCATATCTTTAAAGCCTTCTCCTCCTAGCAGTGCAGACAGCTTCACAGCTTTCGCAACTGCCGAGTTATGCACTTCGTCATGAGCAAATCCCTTGTAGTCATAGATGACCTCGGGCCACAATTTCTTCCAGCTGGCATTGATTGTGGCCAGCTTCATCTCTTTGATTGCATTCTGAATATTTTGAAGGCATATATCAATCGTGTAGTTACACCAGTACGCCTTCAATGCGAATTCTTTGTCCGCATCCATGGAGTCAACCAAGTTCGCCAGGGCATTTCGTGTGTAGAGGGCCTTGAACGCACGAATAACGACTTGATCCAATACACTGGCAGCAGATTCTTGTTTTTATTCTTCAAAGCCTTAGGGTTCTTTGATTTGTTGATAAGCCCAGGCTTTAACATAAAGCCAAATAGCATTCCCACACATGACGAGGGTAATGCAGTCTTTGTGGGCTTTAAATCCAGGGGCTTTAGCCTCTTCCTTGAAAAGAAAATTGCGAGACGGCATTTCTTCCAAAATAACCTAGTCTTTGTTAAACACTTGCTCAGGAGCATAATCACCTTCCTCCATAATTTTCTTGAAGTCGTTGTTTACATAATCGTCAGCTGCAGCTGTATCTGCATAGGCAACTTCACCATGCACCAAAACGCTCTTAAGGCCAAAGCATTTTTGAATTTGGCGAGCCATCCCTTGCTAGCAAGGAACGATGGTTTCCTCGGTGGAGAATCCCTGGACGGTCCTGGTTGTGGGTCTTCCATTTCTTCTTCTTTCTCCTCCTCCTTGTGGTTGCCACTGTCGTCGTTGGGTTCGTTTTCAGCAAATGTCTCATACAGCTTCGCGTTTGTTTGTATAATACTCGTGTCTAGGCTGATGTTCTTCTTCCTGCAATCAGCAATCCACAGGGCCAAAGCAGATTCCATCCGCACTAGTATCTTGATGAGGCGTGTTATGACCTTCTTCACTGTTTTGTTAAAAGTAATAGTTGCTTTCTTCCTGTATTTGCCTCTTCCTTCTTGATGTAGCGAACAGTAGATTCGTTGATGCCAAAATGGCGGCCGACATCCAAGAACCTTCTTCCTTCCTTCAGCATATCTAACAGTTTTACCTTATCTGCTATGGTCAACATCTTCCTTTGCTGCTTAGGCCACTATCAGAAGCCTTAGAAGATGAAGGATGCTTGGGCGGCATTGCAGGGGCTGAAATACAAAAGTTTCACAAAATCACAAGCACAACGTATTAAGAAACACAACGCGAACGACGCACACGTGAGTAAACTGAACGGGTGAGGCGAGATAATGGAAGATGCTGGGAGAATCAAGCTTCAATCAAGAAGGCTATCAGACCCCATGATACAGAACACAATTCTGTGATTCGTCTTCTCCCACCCATCAGCCAATATCATCCTGTGTATTATCTCACATAGGTGCGACCCTTTGCATTTTACAAGACGCCGATACCAGTATTGTATTTATATGGTGCAATGCTATGAGTTACATGTTTGAATTTATGTTTTTACTCTTTTTTATTGTTTTATTATTCTTAGGCTAGGAAACACTTTGTTTTATCAATAAAATTATGAAAATACTGGAAATTTTAATATGTACTATCTCATGTAGGTGCGACCCTTTGCGTTTTCCGAAATGCCGATACCAGTATCGTATTTTATATGGTGCAGAGTTACCTTTAAATTTATGTTTTTTCCTATTTTGTACTGTTTTATTGTTCTTAGGCTGGGAAATACCTTTTTTATCAATAAAATAATGAAAATACTGGAAATTTTAATATTTCCACATATCGTGGATTCTCGCATATACCCAGAAAAAAAATACATATGCTCGCCAAAAAAAAACAACAATACACTGAATTCGAGGTAGGTGAATCGCGATATAGCGTGGGATTACTTTATATATATATATATATATATATATATATATATATATATATATATATATATATATATATATATATATATATATATATATATATATATATATATATATATATATATACAGTGTTACCCCAGTTATTCGCGCTTCCTGGTTCGCTTTCTCACTCTATCGCGTTTTTTTTTTGGATAAATTATTATTTTATTTCATGGGTATATGCAAAAATATTAAAATATTAAAAACAATAATTCTCAGTATTTTCATTTTTTTTATTGAAAAAAACATATTTCATTATCTAATTGATAAAAAAAAAATTATTTCCCAGCCTACGAATAATAAAACAGTAAAAAATAGTAAAAAACATAAATGTAGATAGATAGATAGATAGATAGATACGTTTATTGACCACCTCTTTTGAAAAGTACAGTATAATCTTTACAAAAGGAATATTTGGTCCAAATTACAGTGAATAAATACAATAGATTTTGTACAGTCATCAAATAAGTAGATGAATTTTAAATTAATATACATTGTACTAATAACTGAATGATATACGTACGTACAGTATAACTCACAGTATTGCATCATACGAAATAGTGTTCGATAGCGTACAATGTATTGGGGTCGCAGCTACGTGAGTTAGCATATATATATATATATATTTCCAGTAGTTTCATGATTTTATTGATAAAAAAAACGTATTTATTAGCCTAAGAATAATAAAACAGTAAAAAATAGTAAAAAACATAAATACTAACAGTATTGCAACATGTAAAATACGATACCGCTATCAGCGTTTTGGACAAAGACTCGTTCAGTCTAACTCACGTTTTGCTTGTGTTCGATAGCGTACAATGTATTGGGGTCGAAGCTACGTGAGCTAGCATATATATTTATATTTCCAGTAGTTTCATGATTTTATTGATAAAAAAAAACGTATTTCTTAGCCTAAGAATAATATAACAGTAAAAAATAGTAAAAAACATAAATACTAACAGTATTGCAACATGTAAAATACGATACCGCTATCAGCGTTTCGGACAAAGGCTTCCACCATCTTCCATTGTCTCGCCTCACTCGTGTGCGCCATTCATGTTGTGCTTATTATTATTAATATGTTTTGCTTGTGATTTTTTTACTCGCATATTTTAACCTTTGCAATGCCTCCCAAGCATCCTTCATCTTCTAAGGCTTCTTGTAGTGAGCCTAAGCGGCAGAGAAAAATGTTAACCATTGTAGATAAAGTGAAACTCTTAGATATGTTGAAAGAAGGAAAAAAGTTTGTGGATGTCGGCCGCTATTTTACGTAAACGTAAAAATTATTGTAAAATATGGAACCTATTAATGTCAAGTCATCATCACCTCATTCATGGTAAGTTTTCCTATCACTTTCATAAAAAAATTACGTTGCTTGCTGTTATTTATAATGTAAAGGGTGTTTTTTTAACAGTACAGGGAGGGTTTATACAGTGTAAACGTAAAAATACATTAAAATATCTATTTACGTATAGGCTGATCTCTACTCTGCGGATTTTCGGGTTCGCGCCGGGTCCCGGAACCGAACTACCGCGATAAGTGAAGCAACACTGTATATATATATATATATATATATATATATATATATATATATATATATATATATATATATATATATATATATATATATATATATATATATATATATATATATATATATATATATATATATATATATATATATATATATATATATATATATATATATATATATATATATATATATATATATATATATATATATATATATATATATATATATATATATATATATATATATATATATATATATATATATATATATATATATATATATATATGCAAAATAAACTGTTATATCACAGCACAATATGAAGCAAAAAAAGGCCCATAAATAAAACACAAAAAGAAGCGAAGATGTACTATATATTACGACTGGACTCCAGTCCTCTTCAGGTACAAATGAATTGATAAATACAAAACTCTGGATAAAGGTGGGGAGAGATGCTAGCTACGATTCACTTTGGGATTATCTTCTTGTCAACCCATACATTTTAGGTATAACTTGTTCTCTCAAACACTCATCAAGGAAGTGTTTCTGGTTTTTCCTCCTGTGCAAACCATAGACAAGCCGCTCATATCTTCGGAAGATGGGTTTCAGTTCGGGAGTATAGTAGAAGAAGATATAAGGAGAATTTTTGGAACAGACATCATGAAAGTAATGGAGAGGTACATTAAAACCCAGCAGAGAATTGGATATTCATTACACATCTTTTATAATCCCTTCACTTCTGACAGGTCATTACACTCTCCATCTCTGTTTCTCTTTACAGCCTGATAAAGGCTGTTTTATTTTTTCATTTTTGGCCCGTCCTGGTGTCATAATCATCTTAAAAAAAAATAATAATAATAATAATAATTTTAGGTGTTCAAACCGCGGAAATTCACCTATCGCGGCCGGTCCCGGAACCGAACCCCAACGATAAACGAGGGGTTACTGTATATATATATATATATATATATATATATATATATATATATATATATATATATATATATATATATATATATATATATATATATATATATATATATATATATATATATATATATATGTATATATATATATATATATATATATATATATATATATATATATATATATATATATATATATATATATATATATATATATATAATGTTTTTTACTGTTCAAATTGTTTTTTAAAAGGAGTAAAAATTAAATTGTTACTATAACAATTAAAAGCACTTTTATGCATCACAGTTAAACCCCAAGCAAATAGAGGTAGACACAGATATATTGAATATGGGGAATTAAGCTGCATATCCTTCCTGACACCCCATGTTGGTTTTGTACCAGCATTAATCACTTCTCAACTTGCGCTCTACCGCTGAGCTACCGTGGACTTTGTGCTTCTATGATAGTAAAGTCGGTTTAATTTTCAGGAACACCCGAGAGGGCATCAAAGAATGGGAAGTTTTGGGTCAAGATGCAAATGGAATATTCTGCTCGGTGAAAATTCCTAATCGTCCATTAGCGACGCAATTTGCCAAGGTGATAGAGGAAGGTGAAGGCTCTACATGGACATTGACACGGCTCAGTGTCACTGAACGCATCACAGATACCCAGTAAGTTAATTGATGTTTCCAATAACAGATACTCAATAAGTTTATTGATGATTCACATAACAATTCCCAGTAAGTTTGTTGATGATTTTTTTTTTTTACTAATACCAGTAAGTTTATTGACTATTCTTCACAATGAGATCAGTGCTTCAAGTAAATGTTATTGAAAAATTAATGAAAATTTAGTTTGTTAATAGGCGTTTGTAATGTTGCTGTAATGCTTCTAATACCGTAGTAACTGGATTCATGATACTCGTAATCATAATTTATTAATATATATTTCATTGGTATTAACATTATTTTATTATTATCCCTGGTGATGGGTGGAGAATGTATTCTATCCCTAAGTGCTCTGCATGTCATAAAAGTTGACTAAAAGAGATAGGGGAGCAAAGGTTTGGCAGTCTCTTCCTCATACTTTTTTCTTTTCACACAATAGATGATAGGAAGTGTAAGGCCACACATACTATGATTAAGCCCTACTACCTTGTTTTTCTACTCGCTTGTAGCTTCCCTGCTAGTTTCAGGACGAGGTTTGTCATCACTGTTAGGAAAAGAGTTTACTAAATTACATAGATTCACAATGGCCACAATCTCCCTTGTAAGGGGGTGACTGAGTCCAAGCATACGTATTCACCAGAAACTAGTTTACATTGATCACTCCTCTTAGCTCCTTGGGGATAAAGGACCTCCACAGTTCCCCCCACCACGCTGTTTGTGTTAATTACAGAGTAAGTGGGCAATGATCCTCTGCTGTGAGGCCCAACTGTCTTAAGGCATCTTGGCAGAAGATTTTACAATAGAAATGCTAGTTATTTATGAGGCCGTTCAAAGATTTGATTCTATATAATAGTAACATTAGTATTAGTATTTTATAAAATATTTGCTGTTATAACCAGTTTACTGTTGTTATTTTGATATTGTTGTGATGTTTTTGAGGGGACTGCAGGGTTCAGGAAGGGCCTCCAGTCTTAATTCCCCAGCCCCAACCTCTCTGTGTCTACTCCCATGCGAAAGGGGATTAGTGACAAATGTATGATAATGAGGACATTTTATTACCCATACAGGAATCCTGCTTTATTTTCCATGATATCGTCTCTTCATCGTGCTTATCAAAAGACGATAAAAAACGACTCCTCGTTGTATTCCATGCTCGCGGATCACGCCCTATCTACCACTCAGACATACTGTTATAATTTTTGTGTCAATTTGGGTAGTACCGAGGTGTTGGATTGTAAGAGAGAAGTTGTCATTCCTGTCTCACTTCCAGTCTTTACACTGCAAGAAATGCTAGAGGTCTGTATTTTTTTTTTTTTATATATGATTGACAACAGGACGTTCCAAATAAAAAATGATAATAATTCTACCCTCATCGGGCCTGGGCACAAAGAAAACATAGAGAGAAACAGATGGGAGAATTGTGACTTGTCAGATGTGAAGGGATAATAACACATGTGTAACGGATATCCAAGAATATTCGGTGTTGGTGTAGGCATCATAAGATTTATTTACATTTATTTATTGTATGCCATATATAGGATATTTTACTTTATTTACTTTTTAACTGTATATTACAGTATTGCAGTAATTATCCCTTCATTCTTAATATAGCTTTATCATGAACAATTTTCAAGGGAGTTTACATGAATATCTGATTCCAAAGTCAGTATTGTTTTACATGTATTATTTTGTGACATACACAAGGGCATAAAGTATGTTCAATATCGTATGTGAAAAGTATTTCTAGACACAGACATTAAATACTGTAGAAAATTAAAGCAAGATGTGCAAATATTTATGCTAGGGGCCATTGTGATTTGGTCATAGTACAGCAGGTCAGGAAGTGACTAACGTGAGTTTGAGGCCGCTGCAGGGCATTAGGAAATGCATCTAGCCTTATTCTTTTAGCTCCAACATATCTGTGCCCATTCCCACATGAATGGATACTATTAGTAACACACAAAGCTGTGTATTTACAAAAAGCTATGCTGACTTTGATCTTCTGAGAGGCAGTGTTTCAGGAAACCATTGTAATTTTAACATGTCAGTTGAGTTTATCATCCATAAGAAATAGTGGAGAGAAAACTCTGTTATGCTCATTCCCTTCACATGAAGGTACAAAAAGATATAAAGGAATTTGATGATACTACTCCCTTCCTCGTAATTTTTTTCTTACTGTATATCAGTTGAGATGAAATGAATCGGAAAGAAATAAAGGGATGTAATGCTACTACTCCCTTTCTCTTAGATTTTCTTACTGTAAAAAACTAAGATGAAATGAAGAATCTAGAAGATATAAAGGACTTTGATGCAAGTTCTCCCTTCCTTTTCTTACTGTAAAAACATCTGAGATGCAATTAGAAATACAGTAATATGAACCCATGCTATCATAATGATATATTACGGTTATAGACAATCCGTTGAGCTTCTGCTTATGACTTATTTCTCATCGCATTATATAGGTAACAACTGAGGGTGAACGTGGTAGTGCCAACCTAAACTTACTGTACAGAGTAGGCAATCATTTGTATGCTATGGGTCACCGGGATGCGTCTGAGGAAAATGGCTTGAGAAAAACGAACTATATACGTAAAGAACTGTCTGAGGCTGCAATGTCCAAAGTAAACAGCAGAAACCACAAGGATTTTCAAGAGGTTCCTTTAGAGGACTTCAGTAAAGAGAATACAATAATCTACAGAATCTCAGTTGGTTCGAAGGTCGTCTTACCCAAATGGATACCTAAAGTGGGAACGGTCATGGTTAATGCAAATGTCAGAGAAATTGCTTTGTGGAAAGGTATGAATAAAAATTTCTTGGTCTGAATGTAATATTTGAATAAATGCTGTATTTTAATGTTATTGATATGTAAGAAACTAAATAATACATTTCAGATATCCTTGGTGGGTGGAGAGAAAGAATACTAAAACTGTATTTCCTTAGTCACTTCTTAAGTGCTGCAAAAATTCTACCCTCCCTGAATATATTTTTTACTTTGAAACTAATGGCATAGGAGATAGAAATGAGAAGATATTATGAAACCCTACAAACCTTGTTTTTTTTTTTTACAATTGTGGCTACTCTGCTGGCTTAGTAGATATGAGGGCTTGGATAAAATTCTTGAATTTGTTGAATTGTTCCAAAATGAGTGATCAGACGAAGTGAAAATTTTTTTCTGCAGTTTCATTCCTTTTATTTCAGTTGGGGCTGCTGCAAGAAATGATATCACTCATGAAAAAAAATGCATTACTGATCAGTTTCTTAGATTTATTTTTTTTTCTTACTGTTTTTTTTTTTTTACAGAAGGACCATTAATTGACGAGTACAGTGTTATTGAAAATGAAAAAAGTACTTTTGAGGTGTGTTTACTGACGTTAGTGAACGTTTTGGATGCGCTATCTCCTGCCAGCAAGAAGTATGATTTGATTGTGATAACTGGTAAGTAAATAGTACTACCCCTTAGCAGTAAGTAAACGGTACTACCCCTGGGGCTATGCTAGGTCAGTGGTAGGGTGTACAAGTCGGGAAGCGACTAATACAGGTTCGATCCTGCTGCAGGGCATTAGTAAAGGCATCCTGCCTTGATCCCCTGCTCTAACATGTTTGTCCACCCCCATTCAAATGGGGACTAATTGTGACACATTGAATTGTTTGGCGTGGGGTACAAACTGTATCTCCCTTGTAAGCCCTGAGAGTCATAAGAACTCGCTGAAAAGAAGTTCGGAGTGAAGGGCAGGCATTCCCTTTTCCCCTGAGACTTTTTTTTTTTTTTTTCCCTACGGAACACCTGACGAAATGGTGATGGGTAAGGTAATATGAGGCCTTGCGATCAATCCTCTATGTATTCAACTTTCTGCCTTCAGTGAGATATGGCAAAATAATTTAAACTTTCTTTTAAGATAAGGAAACTAGTGGAAAGACAATGTAATGAAGAGAAAAATGAAGATGGAATGCATGGAGAGCATGCTTACAAAATAAAAGCTTATATTTTAGCTAAACACCTGCTATGCCCCGGCTATATGGTAGTTATATGGACGGGCTCTAGTGCTATCACTGTTCCTTGCCTCTGTCTGTCATTAGACATTTAACCTTTAACCTATGAAAATAGGGGGCCACAGTAGGTCACTGGTAGCACATTAATTGGGAGGCTACTGATGCAGGTTCAAGCTCACTGTGGAACATTAGGAAGGCCATCCAATTTTAATCCCCCTGCTCTAACCTCTCTGTGTCCACTCCTTCATGAAGACTAATTGCGACACATAAAACAGTGCACGCACCTGTTATGGATATACCATGAGGAGTTTAACTGCTTTCAGTATACAAAAATATTCTTATTATTGACAAGTACCTCTTTATATTACTGTAACTTCACTTCATTTATTGTCAAGGTACCATTAATAGTTCAATAAACAACAGATGTATTGATAATAGTCTCATGGTGGAAATGAAAAAATTATCCCTATGTCTTCCCTGTTGTCGTAGACATCATCAAAATGGGGGTAGGAATGGCAGTTCCTTCCTCCGTGAATGTCATTCCCTACCACAAAAACACCTTATGGAAAGGTAAAAGAGGGTGGGATAGGATGTTATTCTACTAAAGACTTACAGTGAAATATGGCAAACAAGTTGGAGCTAGGGTAATAAGGCTGGATGCCCTTCCTACTATCCCGCAGTGGGCTTGAACATGGCTTTATAAATTCCCAAATCGAGAGGTAAAATCACTGTGCTACTGCAATTCAGAAAATAAACACAGTAAATTGATAAAATGTAAGTAATTCGGTATTGTTTTTGTTATACGTTTATATAAAATATGATTGAAAAAATTTTGAACTTAGCAACAGTAACATAATAAAAGAAACTTATGATGAATTTAATCTTTGTTCGCAGGTGCAATATCAAGCGTGGACACCAAAACTGCATCCTCGTGGTTGACCTGTGGAACTTGCGGAGGCTCAGATGTACAGGAAAAGGAGATTAACCGAGGTTCATGCCTGACTTGTGGACAATTAATGTGTGAACTTATTACTGAATACTACATGGAAATACAGATTAAATGTGCACCTAATCTGGCTGATGCTGATATTAGCGTAGAGGTAATACTGTATAGCATATTTGACATAAATGTATGTTTTCCGTGATAGTGTAGTGGTTAGAATTCTCGACTTATGAAGTGACAAAGCTTTGTTTTAGGCTATTGCAGGGCGTTAGGAAGGGCATTCAGCCTTAATTCCCCAACTTCAACGTGTCTGTGTGCACCCCAATTCGAATGGGGACTCTTGGCTAAAGAAAACATCAAACGTTCTCTCTTCATTTTGGGGATGCATTTCAGAGGGATATCCCCAGTGATGGGGGTAAGTAGAAAGTAACGAGGTAGAGAAGAAGGATGCTGGTAATCCCTTCTCTAAAATCTCATATTTTTCAGAATACAACTGACACTAAGCTATCCCTGTTCGGGGGATAGCAGTAGTGCACTATTAGAGCACTCGACTATGGAAGTGAGAAACCCACTTTTGGACTAGGAATGGAATCCAACCTTAATTCTCCAGTTCTATCCTGTCTGTGTCCATCCCCATAGCTGGAATTGATAGCGAGACATTAAATGGTAAACAACAACAGCGAATGATAATAGGCTATTTGCTGATTATGTTAATGTCCTGCTATATCGATTCTTTTATTAAGTTGCCTCCTCCATATTGCTTGTGTCAGATAGATATGGAATCTCATTTGGAGGGAAAATTATATATTAAATATTCTTTGTTAAATTTATTGGATGTTTTGTGAATAAACCAGCAGCAAGCCTCTTTACATGAAACTATTTGAGTGATGTGAGTTCACTTGAGTCTCGTGTTTATGTTCCTCTCACTACAGTACACCATATTATGTATTGCAGTTAGTCCCCATTTGAATGAGGGAGGAATAGACAGGCTGGAGCTGGGTGATTAAGGCTTGATGCCCTTCCTAATTACCCATGGTGGGACTGAACCTGCATTAGTTGCCTTCTGACGCTCATGTTCTACCACTAAGCTACTGTAGGGTAAACAGTGATTAAAATTGCACCTAAATGTTATTCTGTATAGATTATAGCTAATCTGGGTATATTTATAAGAGTACAAACTATTTAAACGGGATTAATATCTTGAAAGTAATACTAGAAGAGCATTTGCTCTGCCTAATGGGAATTACTTTGAGAATAAAGAAGTATTCATCCTCTATGAATTATCACCTTGATGTGGTGAAGAGGCTTTTGTGACCTTATGACTTCTTAAGCAAAGCCATCAGAAATAATAGTGTCTGGCAGGGTTACACTCATGCTGGTAAGGTCAAGGCTGAGGGTCCAGACTAAAATTGGTTCAACCTTAAGTCCTCAACATCAAACAAGGAGGACAAAGTTGCTCCTAACTCAACGTTGAAGTATCAGGTGTTTTTGGAGTGCAAGATCAAGTTCATGTAAAATAAGCACATGCACTGGTGTCTTTGCTCTGTGGACTACCAAGAGTCCATAGATAATTGCAAAGACCATGATCCTAGACGAAGACTGTACAGTATTAATAATATTTTTGCTTGTATTATAATATGAAACAATCAATTCTCTTGTACACCTATATCCTTACTGTTTAGGTTTGAGAGCATGAACTGTTTTGTGGTTATGCAAATGCATTTTTAATGGGATATTATTTTTTTCTTTTACAGCTCTCCCAAAGACTTATAAAAAAATTGCTCTTACAGTGTAATGAAGTTGAGGAGGTTAGTGCTAATGACTATTTTTTGTTTTCTATTTATGAAGTACTGTAGTTAACTTAAGGCATTAATCCTGAATATTTCTTTCAATACATATTACCTCAACAGGGGATCGCTGTAGTGTGGTGGTTAGAGTACTCGACTCAAAAAGTGATGAAGCTGTGTTTGAGTCCACTGTGGAGCGTTGGGAGGGGCATCCAGCCTCAGTTCCTCTTCTCCAACCTGTCTGTTTTTCCCTCATTCGAAGTGGGGATTATTAGTGACACAAAACGGCAAACAATTACCTTTTCAAGCCTGAGTCACCAGTGTCAAAAAATAAAACTTGCCACCATTGCTGATCGTGAACATTGTCTCGACCTTACTTATGAATGCGTATACAGTGAACAAGATCAAGCCATTGCCACAGTTATTTCTAAAACCAGGTGTCACTTTACTCATCTGTGTCACAGTATTTTCTGGGTGCAAGACCATAACCCCATTTATGAGGAATAAGCATAATGTTTTTTTTATATCTACACAGGTACACTAGCATGACTTGCGGTGGTTTAAATTTTGATTTAATTAATATCTAAGAGATAAAAATTTGCTTAATGTGTAAGAAGAAATTGTTTGTATTAGATTTAAGAATGTATCAAGAACTTAGGCCTACAATATATAAAAATGCTGATCATATCATTACACTGTTCCTTCATCTTACTCAATCAATTGGTTCCTTATATCCCCGTGTAAGTCAGTAAATTTTATGTAGTAGATTAGCCCATGGCACCAGCAGCCCATTGCAATACTACAGCTGAAATATCTTTTGGACTTAAATAGGAGTGTCCAGGATAGTTCGATGTCAAGTCTGTCCAGGATAGTTTGATGTCAAGTCTTCCTACAGTTACGGTTCCTTTTCTGTGCCTACATCAATACCAAGTATGAATATTTGTTACACATCTCTTATCCCTTCACATCTGACAAGTCACAACACTTGCCATCTCTCTTTATCTTTACTTTTTGTTTTCTTCGAGTCCAAGCCCAATGAGTGCAATTTATTTTATTTTATTTTTTGGTCTGGCTTGGTGTCACAATTATAAAAGAATAATAAAAAATAATCTCCCCTGGGGGAGAAAGAATGCCTCCTCTGTGTTCCCCTGTATGTTGTAAAATTTGACTATGCGGAGTGGAACAAAGGGACTGGGACTCTTCATCTTTATATTTTTTCTCACAAAGATTGAGTTTTCATATTTTATTTATTTGGAGACCTCCCTTATATGGGTGACTGCAGCTTTTGTACATGGATGTAGATGTACATTGCATATAACCTATTGGAATCTCCCTTATACTTTAAATTGTACCTGGATTACTCTGATCTACTTCTGCTTTACCTAATACAACTTGAATTCTACATAAAAGCAGTATCATAGTTGTTCTAATACATAAAAGCAGTATCATAGTTGTTATAATACATTTATTTGGGAAATATAAAAAGATCTTACAGTTCAGTGGTGTACAGTATTGTACAGAAGCAACCATCACATGCCTGACAGAGCTCATTACGTTAAACTGAACATAGACAATATTTTTCCTCAGCCATTACTGAAAGCTTTGTTTAGGCAACAAGAATCCAAGAAATGTAAAACAGTTTTTAAACAGGTTTGCTAAATCTCTATCTGAAAATCACATGATACAGTATTAAATGGTTGCACAAGAGTGTTTGCTTGAGTGTGTTATGCTGTCAACTGTAGATGTTGTTGATTGCCATTTTAAGTGTCGTTGTTTATCCTCCATTGAATGGGGGTGTACATTGACAGATTGAAGCTAGGGAATTAAGGCTGGATGCCTTTTCTAAAGAGCCAGTTCCAAATTTGCTGGTACAATTGAGCTAGTGTTACAAAATGGCTTGTATTATAATAGCTAATGTGACAAAATGGCTAGTATTGCATTTTTAGCTGGTACCAAAAAGCTATTTTATAAAAATGAACAGCATAAAAATTCAAAGAAATTTATTTTCAAGTGTTTACGATATACAGTATAGTAGTTATTTTTCTTGTACTATATGTATAGCAAAAGGTTTTAAAAATATATCTATAACATTTTTAATTAAAACAAAACATATTGGAAAAAAATGGAGTATAGGATACTTAATATTGATAAAATGTTAATAAAGCTTTAATATGTTATAGCTGATCCCTCGCAAAAAAATCTTTGGTAATTATTTCCTTATATGAGTGCTTGTTAATCAATATCTTGAGTGTATCATTGATTTCTTTAGTTTTTATTTTAACAGGTGAATCCTGTCCACTGAAGTAAGCATTTAAATTACTTCTTTGTATAGCTTTCTCCATCTGAATGCCCCAAAGAAAGCGCCATACGGCTGGATGAGCAGAGTCGAACATTGCTTAAATAGCACAATGCCGTCTCTCTAGTTTGTTATTCGTCCCGGATATATTATTTTCTGTTCTTTGCTTAACATTCCACAATTCGAGGGGAAATATGGGTGTTCTCCGTATTCTCCCAATATATGTCTTCAAAATAGTCATACGAGGTTTTCATTTTTTCATCCAATTATAAAAGTTCGAGATCTTCATTTAGCTCTTCATATGCATCTGTCACCTGATTAGGATAAAGGAACGCCAAGGCTGCTGCAAGCATCTTGCAATAAAGACAACATTATTAGCATCAGATACATAGCTACTTGTCAATCCAGTATTCTGAATCTTCTCTATATTGACTGGGAAAGATAAGCATCCGTTTACGTTTGCATTAAGAAATACATCTATGAAAGTATTAATAGCAGATTCTTCGAAATCTAACATTACGTTATCAGGGTTACAATCTGGACGCTTGCCTTTCGGTACTTTAAGTGCTCTCTCATATGTTAATATAGTTTTATCAGGCATCAGAATATATACACTTGCAAACAGAAAGTCTTCCCTAACAACAAAAGTTTCTTGAAATTGTTATGTTGCTTCAAATTCATGATTTTGATGAAGTTGCTAGTTTGTTATAACAGCTATTTTAGTACCAGCTAAAATGTACCACTATCTATTTTGTCTCACGAGCTATTTTGGCACTAGCTATTATAATACTAGCCATTTTGTCGCACTAGCTCAATTGTACCAGCTATTTTGGCACTAGCTCATTAGGGACAAGCTATAAAGTTGCATTTTCCTTAGTGCATTCTGAACTAACTGTAGATGCTGCACAGTAAAGCAAATGTGGATACATAACATAAATCTGATCATAAATGCTGTACTGTAACAAATATGGTACAATGATAAAATAGAGTAACACATTTCAATCTCTCTCTCTCACTAACTCATTCATTGTCACATTTATTCCGTCTCATGCACACACATTTTGGAAAAGCTGACCAATGAAGTACAATATAAGGGAGGAAGAGGCTGGCAAGCCCTCTCTCTCTATCAAGAAACAGCTGATAGATGTATGTTTGCCATTCTTTGTCACTATTAATCCCCTTTATGGGGATGGACACAGACTGGCTGGTGCTAGGGAAATGACTGGATGCCCTTCCTAACGCACTGCGATGGGCTTGACTTCATGAATGTGATTCTATTTTTATTCCCAGGGGTATGAATCCAGCACTCTGGTTGGGAAGAAAGTTGGACCAATGGTCTGCGTTCTGATGGATGTGAAGCAGTCGGATTGCAACAGACAGAGTTCTTATAAATTACTGCAACTGCCTTATTAAAAATACTTATTGCAATGTGTATCTGTATTCTCGAGAAGTTTCTTGTGATCTAGTATAACAAACTCTCCAGTATGTATAATTTTTCTGATCTTGTATAGATGAGTAAACCCCAGAACCTCATGTTAAGCTAAATAACCCAGGAAATTGTTGAGTTAGGTAAGTCTACTTTAGGTACCTTGCTTTGTAAATATGAGTAATTCGAGAGAACCTTGGGCTTACTCTTTTTATTACAAGATCCCAAATTTCCTATGTTTAATTTTTCTTGAAATCTAAAAACCTAGATGAAATACCAAAGGTTAAGATAGGAAAATATAGTTCTCTCAAAAGGTGTGAACTGAATATGCAGGCTTGTTTTATTAATTGAACATCATGAATGTGATGTGTATATTCAATAATTAAATTAAATATGCTCTGCATAATCTAGTTAAAAGCAGCATTCATTATAGTCTTGAAGTAGTTAAAAGTGTAAACAGAAACATATACCTAAAATAGCTTAACTGAGGATGGTTGGCAAAGTAGATCATACATCTGAACTTGGAAAGTTTTCTATGTCCTGAAATACACATTCTAAAGTTGACGGAAAGGCCAAATTAAGTTATTTTTCCATTTGATTTTATTTACGAAATGAAAAAGATTATATTGACTTAACAAAACAAGCATTATATTTACGTGTCTGAAATATATTTCTACACAAGGTGAATATTATATTTTTGTGGATGTAATTATTGTAAGTAGTTTTGTATAATTACTTCTTCAATAAAATTTTGATAACAATTACTTTGTCATTGGATATTAACATGTAGTGAAAAATTATTTAGGAATACAGAATGTGTAATGTTTTGCTCTGTTTTATGTGTAATAATTGGTCCCTATTCAAATGGGGGTGGATATACATAAATTGGAACTGGGGCGATGAAGGTTAACATAGACTGTAATGGTGAATATGATGTACTGATTTGTACTATAGTGCTTCTGCTTCTGGGTCGCCGTCTTATATCTCTCCCTTTTTTATACACAACTTTGCTCTACGTCACAGAGGTGGTAATTCAACTACTAACGCTGCTCATAGAGCTAGCTTTGGTCCAAGGAAGCACCATATTAAATCACAGTAATGAAGGTTGAAGTCTTTGGCCACCCACATTTGAATTGGGTTATTAGTGACACAAAAAATGGCAAACAAAAATATAGATGGCTGAAATGTTATTAGAGGAATTACGGATAGATATATAGCTAAATGAGCGTCTTATTCCATTAATGAAATTAAATGAGCATTTAGCTGTGGGAACTAATGATGTATCTTTTTGTGTACTTGAAAAGTGGGAGGCACCATTATTGGCAGTTGTTTCCAATACAGTCGAAAAAATTCTGGAATTTGGTCGGAATCCAAAATGCTGGAGAAGCGAGATGTCTCAACTGCAGTCAAATTCACAGACCACCATAGTTTGCAAACTCATAGAGAAACTACTGAAGGGACATTTCTGTTTGCTTAAAAGTCTTAATTTTTTGTCAGTGGGACAATGTGGCTTCAAAGAAAGCATGGCTACATTAAAAAATATGCTGATGTTTTATGAAAAGGGAATTCTCACTTCAAGACAGAGAGAGCTGAACAGATTGCATTGTCTTAGATTTTCAGAAACATTTGACAGAGTATTATCTATGCTAGCTCAGTTAGGGAGTGTCTGACACTGGGTCATGCACACCCCATTCATGGTGACTAATTGAGTCACATAATACTGTAGGGCATATATGTTTGGCAGAACCCTATATGTAAGACTAATTAGGAAATTGTAAGTGAAGCAAGAAAATGTGACAATGTCTAGGGTAAATAAAAAGTCACATTGATGGAAGAGAGTAGAGGGTCGTAGGAAGGCGGCGTTTACACCGGATTAGTTGGTCACCTCAAGTCAATATGATTCATAATTCATCATGAATCGGTTCCCCATTTAACATTTGATTTATATGAATCTTTGGAAAAACTGTCCGCACTGGAAAAGTCGAGTCAGCTCAAGTCACGAAGCATAATTTGAATTTAAAAAGTGGTATTATATGCCTCTCTTGCTTGTTGCAACTCCACTCGTTTAGTGTAAATGCACCTTAAGAGATGCAAAGTCAGACTTGAGGAAGGTCAGCAGTGGTCTTCAACAGGGATAAACTTTTAGGTCATTTCTAAATCTTCTATATGTAAATGATCTGCAAGAGGTTGCAAATATATCATAAATATGTTTGAAGATGATGCAATAGTTTTAAGGGAGAAAAAGATGAAATAACGGTAAAGAACATCATTGACACATTAACAGTGCTCAGATATAATATAATAGGTTCAGTACTTCAATAGTACAATAGTGAGAATGGACAGGAGTTCAAGAAGATCTACATTTAGGTACTCACTAGTAAGAAAGGAAGTACTGTAGTGAATTTGAGTGACTGACAGCTAAGGATCAGTGTACTGTATTAGCCAATTTATCTCTTAAAAATGTTGTTTGCCATTTTGTCATTATAAATTCACATTCGAAAAGGGGTGGACAGAGACTGGTTGGGGTCTGGAGAATTAAGGCCAGATGCCCTTCCTAACGTCCCGTGATGGGCTCTGCCACAGGTTTTTCACTTCCCGGGACAAGAGCTCTAATCACTGCACTTCTGCAGTCCCCAGATAAATCTCTAGAAATACATGTTAATATTACATTGAAGGTAGACTATGCTTTTACGAAAAGCATAAGAGTGATTTCCAGATACAGAATAGATAAAAAAAATAAAATATATACGTGACTTACAGAAGGCCTATATATATAAATATGCAACCCTTCTGATATCAGCTTTAAAAAAACATTAAAAGCTGGAGAAACTAAAAGACAAGCTACAAAGCTGGCAACATATACGGGAAATCTGAGTTATGAGGAAAGGCTGAGTAAATAAGATTTACCATCACCTGAAGCCGGAAACGAAGGGATAATGTGGTAATAGATCTCAAATTCCTCCATGGTTTTGATACTATGATATGGGTGACTAGGACTAGAGATCATAGCTTGAAGCTTCGCAAGAAAACTTCTGGGTAGGATGTAAGGAAGTACTTTTTTTTAGTATAGGAATAGATGATAATTGTAATTTGTTAAAGGAAGAAGCTGTAAGCACTAAATGGATTTACAGTTGTAAGGATATATATTATAGGTGTTAGTGAATAAAAAAAAAATAATCTGAAGTTGTGAACATAGGCTTTTGCATGTGAAAACAACAAGATAAAATGCATGTGGTAAACAATGGAAAATATACACACGTGTGTGTGTGTGTGTGTGTGTATATATATATATATATATATATATATATATATATATATATATATATATATATATATATATATATATATATATATATATATATATATATATATATATATATATATATATATATATATATATATATATATATATATATATATATATATATATATATATATATATATATATATATATATATATATATATATATATATATATATATATATATATATATATATATATATTTGCATATAGTGATACATTCTTAAGATGATGCAGAATACATAAACAATGTATATTCAAGTAGTGATTTTGAATAACAAGAAAATTAGAACCAATAATATATGACTTGAACAGACGTCTCTCTCTCTCTCTCTCTCTCTCTCTCTCCGTACAGGAATCCTTTTTATATCCCCGGAACAGCCATTCTAAGGGATCGCCACCTCCTGTGACCACTTTTATCGGTTACAAGTGGTCAGCGCCTAGGTTGTTCACACGCCATTGGACAAATCGGGTTGAAATATTATGACATAAAAGAACCTCGTGCATTATAAGATACACAGAGACAATACAGTGCTCAAACCCACACATTTATAGAGACGTTTTGCTCACTGGTTTCTAAAGAGATACTGATCCTTATAGATAAAGCGTTAATGGTGTTTTATGAGTCGAATATTTAAGTATTACTACATACACTTCTTCATCTTCTTCTTGTTTTTTTTGTTATAATGGCACATTGCTCATTGATCATCTAAGCTCACCTGTCCTAGCAACTATTTATTAGTGATAGATGTCTCTACGCAATATGCATTTTCATACTGAGCGAGAGTGTGTATAATAATAATAATAATAATAATAATAATAATAGTAATAATAATAATGATAATAATGATAATAATAATAATAATAATAATAATAATAATAATAATAATAATAATAATAATAGTAGTAGTAGTAGTAGTAGTAGTTGTTGGTAGTAGAAGCAGTAGTAGTTGATGTTGCCGTTGATGATGCTGTAGTAGCAGCAGCTGCTGTAATAGATTATTATTATTATTATTATTATTATTATTATTATTATTATTATTATGAAATTAGTTTATTATTGCTTAAATTCGCCTACAGGGGGATCAAGTCAGCTCAACCCCGTGCAGGCTCCAAGCCTGAATAAATAGAGACGTTTGTGTCTGGAAAGGCATCTTACAATACGGTTTTAAACCAATGCATTATACCGGCATCAAAGAGGCAAGTTAAAAACAGCGGCTCCATATAAACCCGAGAAAAGCTGTCCATTTTTTTTTTAATCTTTTGGGATATTTACCATGATGTTTAGTAATTTAATTATGTTGCTTTAAGCTCATAAGAAAGAAGAATCTTAATTTAAACTGTATCTGCATAGAACTCGTACAGTGTATTTACAGTATAAAATGAGCGTATTATACAGGTATATTATACGTTTGGAAAGAGCATCGCGCATGTTCATCTGTCTGTATTTGCTGTATAAATATGAACATATCGTACCTCTATAGTACGCGTATTGGATGAGTTCGGGGCAAGTACAAAGATAATTGTGCATATTTTGCAGGTACAGTACCCGTACAGAATGAGTACATAGCAAGTATATGGGTTTGTATATACCTTATCAAAAAGTGCATAATCTCCAGGTACTGTGCCCGTATAGAACAGGTAAGATGCAGGTATATAGGTGAGTATTTATCGCACAAAATTTGCATATGGTACAGGTACAATACCCGTAGAAAATGAGTGCAAAACAAGTATATATGAGTTTGTATCTACCGAATCAAAGTGAGCATAATATAAAGGTAGAGTGCCCGTATAGAACAGGTAAAATGCAGGCATATGGGTCAGTATTTACCATATATAAATATGTATATTATACAGATACAGTACTCAGATAGAACGAGTATACAGTGTCAGTGCCAGGATCTGTATATATTGCTAAATATGTACATTTTAAACGAGTAGTATGCATATAGAATGCGCATAATGCAAGTACATGGGTCTGAATATGCCATATGACTTTATGCATTTTATACAGGTACATCACCCATATAAAACGAATACAGTTCAAGTGTTTGGGTGTATACATGCCGTGTATATGTGTTTCATACAGGTACAGTACCCATATAATAAAAGTTCAGTGCAAGTACTTGGGTCTGTGCATGTCTTTTTAATGTGTGTATTCTATACAGATACAGAAGTCGTGTGCATGGGTCTGTATGTACCCTATAAACATGTGTCTTTTATACAGATAATGTACCTGCATAAAATATCTAGAAAGACCTTTGCATTTATCATAAATATTTAAGTGTACTTTTAACTAACAGTTCCATACAGTATGAACGACTATAAATGAGACTGTAGTTATTTCATACAAAGAGTATAACAAACAAGAACACGACCAAAAAAAAAAAAACATACAAAACGAGTATGTTATTCAGGTATCATACCGGTATGAAATTACAATAAATGAGTCATGGTTACATTTTACGGGTATATTTCCCGTAGAGATGACTGTAAATAACAGTGCATAACCTGTATACGCTGTTCATAAAGTGTAAATACAGGTTAATGGGTCTTTGTAGACTGTTTAAAAGTTTGCATATTATGCAGCTATAGAGTCTATATACAAAGTTACTAAAAGGAATACATTCTTTATATATATATATATATATATATATATATATATATATATATATATATATATATATATATATATATATATATATATATATATATTATATATATATATATATATATATATATATATATATATATATATATATATATATATATATATATATATGTATATATATATATATATATATATATATATATATATATATATATATATATATATATATATATATATATATATATATATATATATATATATATATATATATATATATATATATATATATTATATATATATATATATATATATATATATATATATATATATATATATATATATATATATATATATATATATATATATATATATATATGGACAAGAATTGAAACCAGACCACCCAGCTCCTGAGGGAGGGGGGGCTAGAATACTTCCTCCGTGTTCCCCTGCGTGTCGCAAGAGTCGAGTAAATGGGGAGGAGCGAGGGAACTGGGAATTCCCTCCTCTGTATTTTTTCTTCTCAAAGAGTCAGGATACTTTGCCTTGACTCAGCCACTCCCTTATAAAGGGAAAAATGGTTTATATATATATATATATATATATATATATATATATATATATATATATATATATATATATATATATATATATATATATATATATAATTTTTTTTTGTAGCTTTGTGTCACAATCAAGGCTGGATGCCTTTCCTAACGCTCCGTGGTAGGGTCGAACCAGCGTCTGTCGGGATCGTTACTTCTCAACTTGCGTACTCTACCACTGAGCTAACGTGGCCCCTGCTATATATTCTGTATATAAAGCGAATAAAAAAAACACGCGTGATACAGGTATGGTTCGGGTATATTACGATTTTTTTATTAAGCGAATGTTTTTGTTTTTCATTACATATGACGATATTAATCTTCATTCGAATGGGGGTGGACACAGACAGGTTCGAACTGGGAAAAGAGGTTTGATTAACCGTAGAAAATGGGTATCAAACAAACGTATTATTCCCTTATTATATTAGAATAAATCACTTTTATGCTGTATAAAATGTATAAAAAATACGTATACTCTCTCTCTCTCTCTCTCTCTCTCTCTCTCTCTCTCTCTCTCTCTCTCTCTCTCTCTCTCTCTCTCTGAGCATACACATATGTGAAGTAGCACCTGTCCTTAGAGTCGAAGAGTTCGATGAAAAGATCAACTATTTCAATAATCAACTAGCAACTTGGAGTGAGGCCAATGGGGTTTCAGTTATTAAGACTAA
>JAXCGZ010023056.1:0-2500 GCA_037179515.1 Halocaridina rubra
GAATCAAGAAGTTAGAGGAAATGGTTACAAGCCTTGATGATAAAATTCGGAATATGGATGGAGAAATGAAAGAGAATGAAACACTCAGAGAACAAATAAGATCTTTGGAGGAAGCAAATAAAGCACAAGGGCAGGAGAGAAAGGAACTAGAAAAAAGAATAAAGAAGCTGGAAGGGGAAAAGAGTCAACTAGAATCTAGAATTTCTAATCAAGAAGATAAAAACAAACAGCTAAAGACAACCTAAAGGAATTAGATGTTAGTTCACTGCTATCTTCTGAGAGAGACGAGATTGCTGCTTGGAATGTTCAGATTAAGGAAAACATTGAACAGTTCAGAAAAGAGTTCCAGGAGCTGAATATGGAAAATGATGCCATGAAAACGTCCTTTGCTGATGCACTAAAGGGGAATGTGGCAGTAAAAGAGGCTGTAAAGGTGGTGGCACTGGAAAACATACAAACAGTTGACTATAAAGAGACAGTAATCGAAAAAATGAAAGACGTTGTGATGGAAAGGGGCAAACCCACTCATCAGACAGGCACTTGATAAGGAGAAGACAGTGGTAATCTCAGGCATAAGTGAATCCCAGGAGCCAACATGGCAGGGGAGACTTGAAGAAAATAAAGCTAGGGTTGTAGACCTGATAAGAAAGCTTGGAGTAGTATGTGGTCCTGAGGATATTGTAAACATACACCAACTAGGTAAATATTCGAGGGAAGGAAAGCCGAGACCAACAAAAGTAACCTTTGAGAGAGGGGAGACATGTAGGGAAATATTGTTGAGAAAAAAAGGTCTAAAAGACCTTCAAGAATGCAAAGAAGTGTTCATTAGACGATACAGAACACAGGAAGAGATGGGAAAGATAAAAAACTTGTTGCAAGAGGCAAGAAGGTTAAATGATGAAAGAAATGAAGAAGAGAAGAAAAATTTTCGTTACGGAATACTTCCAGACAAAGGGGAGATAAAGAAGATAATGACAGAAGATCAGGGGATGGGGCCTCATTAAGATTGTTATACACAAATGCTGATGGATTAGCTGGTAAGGCAGTAGAATTAAAAGATAGGATTCACAACAGTAAGGCAGATATAGTAGCAATTACAGAGACTAAGTTGAGTGAGGACATAAACAGTGTCACAGTTTTTCCTAAGGGCTTCAGAATACTAAGGGTCGAAAGATCTGAGAGGACTGGTGGAGGGATAGCACTGCTCATAAGTGAGAGGATTCAAGTTGAAGAGATAAACTTGGCTATAGAAAGTGAGTTCAGGGAATTTCTTGTTGCTCGCATAAATACTGGGTCAGAGAGCATTATAATAACTGTTGTATACAACCCACCAAGGAACCAAAATAGGCTTGAAATTTATGAGGAAAGTCATATAGGTACGATTGAAGTCATAAACTCAGTTGTTAACATGGCGCGGGAGAAAAAATGTAGGATTTTGATTATGGGAGACTTTAATCATAAAGAGATAGATTGGATAAATCTTGACCCACACAGTGGTGAGGACTCCTTTGGGGCAAGATTCCTAGATTGCATACAAGGGAATTTCCTACACCAACATGTAATGGAACCAACAAGAGCCAGGGGTGGGGATGAGCCATCACTACTTGATCTGGTGTTCACAGATAATGTGTTGGATATTGAAAATATTGAGTATGAACCACCAATTGGAAAGAGTGACCACTGTGTGTTGTTGATGGAGTATATCATTGAAGACATTCTTCCTGAGAGTAGAGGCACTGAGGACATGAGGAGGAACTATCAGAAAGGAGATTACATCAAAATGAATGAGCTTTTTGCAGTTATTGACTAGAGAACCTTATTTTACAACAAATCTGTACAAGAAATGTATGACATCTTTTGTGAGAAATATGGGAAGATAGTAGATTGCTGCATACCTGTCACCAAAGTAGGTGTAATTCATGCCAGAGAGAAATGGTTCGATAATGGGTGTAAAAGAGCTAAGGAGTGGAGAGACAAATGCTGGAAAAGGTATAGGAGGAGAAAAAACATAAATGCCTGGCAAACCTACAAAAGAGCAAGAAATGACTACCTAAGTAAAAGGAGAGAGGCAGAGAAAGATTATGAGAGGGACATCACCAGGAAGGCTAAAGAAAATCCCAAGCTTTTCCACAGCTTTATCAGAGGAAAACTGAAGGTAAAAGAACAGGTTTTAAGGCTAAAGAGAGCGGATGGAAGCATCACTGAGACGGACGAAGAGATCTGCAAAGAATTGAACAAGGAGTTTCAGTCAGTATTTACAGTAGAAAATACCCCACCCCCTCAGATTGCAGTGATAGAAGCTCAAGGGCCGGTATTAGAGAACATCAACCTTACAGCCACAGAGGTATGCAAAGCGCTGATGGATTTAGATGTTCATAAAGCTACAGGTCCTGATGACATATCCCCTCATGAGCTTAAAAAATGCGCAAACACAATATCAGTGGCACTAAGTATCATATTTAAGGAGTCATTGGAGTCGGGGGAGATTCCAAGATGCTGG
>JAXCGZ010023056.1:7500-30000 GCA_037179515.1 Halocaridina rubra
GTGTATAGAGCAGATTTTGGCTTTAAGGTTACTGATGGATTATGCTGCTTGCAAGAAGCAAAAATTGTATATCGTTTTTGTGGATTTTAGTAAGGCGTACGACAGGGTACCAAAATATGATTTAATAGAGTGTCTCAAGTCGGTGGGATGTGGAAGGGTTATGTTGTCAGCTATCCAAAATATTTATTCATGTACAAAAAGTGTGTTAAAATCTGCTATAATAACAACATCTATAGGTATACGCCAAGGAGCTCCTACGAGCTGCATTTTGTTTGTCATTTATATGGATAAAATGGTGAGAATGATTAAAGAAAAAGTGAGAATTGATGGTTTTTTGGGAACTTTACATACTCTTTTAATGATGGATGACACGGTGATTGTAAGTACATCTCGTGAAAAGTGCATATCAAAACTTGAGGCTCTATTAGATTATTGTAATGCTTATGGTATGGTGATTAATGAAAAGAAGACAAAGTATTTTGTTGTTAATGGAAAAGACAGAGATAAAGCATCAATAGTGATAAACAACATAAAAATAGATTATTGTAAAAAGTATCTATACTTAGGTGCATGGTTTACTGATGATGCAAATATGCACTCAGTACTTAAACAGCATGAAATCGATGGTACGGCAACAGTCAATAAGTTTAGTATATTCTGTATAAATAACATGAGTATGCCCTATGCATATAAGGTTAAAGTTTTTAAAGCTGCTTTGAGTTCTTCACTTTTGTATGGCTCTGAGAGTTGGTTCACAAGTAATTTAGCTTGCATGGAAAAACTTTATAACAGGGCAGTAAAGTGTTTATTGGGAGTGAGAAACAACACTCCAATATCCTTATGTTTAATAGAAAGTGGTTTGGAAACTTTAGTACATGAAGTTAATGAAAGAAGAAGGGGATTTTTAACCAAAAAAATGCAACAGGTTAACAATGAAGAACCTTTCTATGTGGTACTTGACATCTGCAGACGGGAAAATACACCTGGTTATCAATTCTTAAACTCATATATTGCAAATAATGTGGAAGCTTCTGCCCTAAGTGGAATAAAATCTGTAATACTGAATAAACCCGAAGGTGCCACAATATATCTTACATATAGACAAATTTTAAATAGTCAGTTGACAGTACATAAAGTGTATAGTAGCAAAGAGTTTGTACCAGATTATTTGCGAATGGCATTCACAAGGTTAAGAGTAATGTCTCATGAGTTGCGTGTAGAGACTGGAAGGTGGAGCAGAACACCAAGAGAAATGAGAGTATGTGCTTGTGATCAAATGGCAGTTCAGAGTGAAGAACATGTGCTAATTGAGTGTCCTTTCTCCCAACCAGTGAGACAAAAATATAATATGTTAAACTATCTGAGTGTCCAATCACTTTTGAATGAAGAGCTTCATATTACCGAGTTGTGTCAATATATTTATGAAGTATTAAAGTTGTACAGATAAGGAAGAGATTCAACCTTGTAATGAGGAAAGCATTGATTTTTGTATGTATAGGTTAATTTGTAATATTTGGATGTATTCTATTCTTCTAACTGTATTTCAGAATTAGGCATTAAGATAAATATGATTATTTACTTTTGTTGGTAAGTTTGTGATAATATGTGTATTATTCTTTAGGCTAAGATTTTTTTTGATGGACAAAATATTGTTTCTATTACTTATGCTATTTTGTGCAAAAAGAAAAAATTTAATATATTTTTGTAATACTTTTGTAATATTTTGTCAATAAACTATATGTCAGTATATTTATGAAGTACTAAAGTTGTACAGACAAGGAAGAGATTCAACCTTGTAATGAGGAAAGCATTGATTTTTTGTATGTATAGGTTAATTTGTAATATTAGGATGTATTCTATTCTTCTAACTGTATTTCAGAATTAGGCATTAAGATAAATATGATTATTTAATTTTGTTGGTAAGTTTGTGAGAATATTTGTATTGTTCTTTAGGCTAAGATTTTTTGATGGACAAAATATTGTTTCTATTACTTATGCTATTTTGTGCAAAAAGAAAAATTTAATATATTTTTGTAATACTTTTGTAATATTTTGTCAATAAACTATATATATATATTCATTTTGCAGATTCCCCAACCTCACTCGTGGCTTCATTTTAGCATTTAATTCAACTCCCAGTCTCATTCAGGTCCAACAATAACCAAATAAGCACATTACATATGTGAAAACATGAATCATTTTTTTTACCCCGACCGGGACTTGAACCTATGACTTATAATTATTAAGTCAAGGCGCTACCAACTACACCACAGAAGGTTAAAAGGAATCCAACCTTATACTTATATCTGCTATACTTAGGAATGAACGCATTCTATCTGAATGTCACTATGTTCATATTCAAGATTCCCCAACCTCACTCGTGGCTTCATTTTAGCATTTTATTCAACTCCCAATCTCATTCGGGTCCAACAATAACCAAATAAGCACATTTCATATGTGAAAACATGAATCAATTTTTTTACCCCGACCGGGACTTGAACCTAGGACTTATAATTACTAGGTCAAGGTGCTACCAACTACACCACCGAAGGTTAAAAGGAATCCAACCTTATAGCTTATATCTGCTATACTTAGGAATGAATGCATTCTATTTGAATGCCACTATGTTCATATTACAGATTCCCCAACCTCACTCGTGGCTTCATTTTCGCATTTAATTCAACTGCCAACCTCATTCTGGTCCAACAATAACCAAATAAACACATTACATATGTGCAAACATGAATAATTTTTTTTACCCCGACCGAGACTTGAACCTAGGACTTGTAATTACTAAGTCAAGGCGCTACCAACTACACCACAGATGGCTAAAAGGAATCCAACCTTATAGCTTATATCTGCTATACTTAGGAATGAACGCATTCTATTTGAATGCCACTATGTTCATATTACAGATTCCCCAACCTCACTTGTGAGGAATCTGTAATTATGAACATAGTGGCATTCAGATAGAATGCGTTCATTCGTATGTATAGCAGATAAAAGTATAAGGTTGGATTCCTTTTAACTTTCTGTGGTGTAGTTGATAGCGCCTTGACTTAGTAATTATAAGTCCTAGGTTCAAGTCCCGGTTGGTGCAAAAAAAATGATTCATGTTTTCACATATGCAATATGCTTATTTGGTGATCGTTGGACCCGAATGAGATTGGGAGTTGAATTACATGTGAAAATGAAGCCGCGAGTGAGGTTGGGGAATCTGTAATCTGAACACAGTGGCATTCAGATAGAATGCGTTCATTCCTAAGTATAGCAGATATAAGCTATAATGTTGGATTCCTATCAACCTTCTGTGGTGTAGTTGGTAGCGCCTTGACTTAGTAATTTTAAGTCCTAGGTTCAAGTTCTGGTCTGGTTAAAAATAATTATTCATGTTTTCACATATGTAATGTGCTGGCTAGTACAGTGGTAACGCGCTGGCTTCGCATTCACGAGGTGGAAAGATCGGTCCCCGTCCAAAACCGAGAGTTTAAGCTGTTTACTGGCAGGAACTGCTGTGGTTGGACATCACAGTGGGGGGTTGGGGCTTGCCCTGGCTGACGAATACCCATTGTAATGAAATGGAAATAAAGGTTAAATTTAAAATTTAAAAAAATTTATTTTGTTATTGTTGGACCCGAATGAGATTGAGAGTTGAATTAAATGCTAAAATGAAGCCACGAGTGAGGTTGGGGAATCTGTAATATGAACATAGTGGCATTCAGATAGAATTTGTTCATTCCAAAGTATAGCAGATATAAGCTATAAGGTTGGATTCCTTTTAACCTTCTGTAGTGTAGTTGGTAGCGCCTTGACTTAGTAATTATAAGTCCTAGGTTCAAGTCCCGGGCAGGGTAAAAAATGATTCATGATTTCACATATGTAATGTGCTTATTTTGTTATTGTTGGACCCAAATAAGATTTGGGAATTGAATTAAATGCGAAAATGAAGCCACGAGTGAGGTTGGGGAATCTGTAATATGAACATAGTGGCATTCAGATAGAATGTGTTCATTCCTAAGTATAGCAGATATAAGCTATAAGGTTGGATTCCTTTTAACCTTCTGTAGTGTAGTTGGTAGCGCCTTGACTTAGTAATTATAAGTCCTAGGTTCAAGTCCCGGTCATGGTAAAAAATTATTCATGTTTTCACATATGTAATGTGCTTATTTGGTAATTGTTGGACCCGAATGAGATTGGGAGTTGAATTAAATGCGAAAATGTAGTCAGGAGTGAGGCTGGGGAATCTGTAATATGAACATAGTGTCATACGGATAGAATGCGTTCATTCCTAAGTATAACAGATATAAGCTATAAGGTTGGATTCCTTTTAATCTTCTGTGGTGTAGTTGGTAGCGCCTTGACTTAGTAATTATAAGTCCTAGGTTCAAGTCCCGGTCGGGACTTATTTGGTTATATATATATATATATATATATATATATATATATATATATATATATATATATATATATATATATATATATACATATATATATATATATATATATATATACATATATATATATATATATATATATATATATATATATATATATATATATATATATATATATATATATATATATATATATATATATATATATATATATATATATATATATATATATATATATATATATATATATATATATATATATATATATATATATATATATATATATATATATATATATATATATATATATATATATATATATATATATATATATATATATATATATATATATATATATACATATATATATACATATATATATATATAATAGTCTCCGTGGCAAAATGGTAGCGTCTGCGACCCTTAGACGGCAGATCGAGGGTTCGCGCCCCATCACGGAATGAGGCTAGTAAGGGCATACACTCAGGGTAGCGATTGCATCTGCCAAAACAAGTCCTTCGTAAGAAGGCAACTGTCCTAGCCCTTAGTAGAAAAAGGAGTTCGTGACGTAAAACCGAATCCATATATATATATATATATATATATATATATATATATATATATATATATATATATATATATATATATATATATATATATATATATGCATGTATATATATATATATATATATATATATATATATATATATATATATATATATATATATATATATATATATATATATATATATATATATATATATATATATATATCGAATATCTTATCATGAATGACATCATATGAAATATCTCACTTTGGGGGAGGTGACATATATATATATATATATATATATATATATATATATATATATATATATATATATATATATATATATATATATATATATATATATATATATATATATATATATATATATATATATATATATATATATAAAGAATGAAGAGGTGATACTCTTATCTCCATTAAATCTGTCTCCTGCGTGTTTTTTCTTATCGTTTGTGTCTCCAATCACAAAAGGTGAGTCATTTATGCAACTGAGAGAAAAATCGTCATAGCCTTCAGACTCTCATGAAGATAAATTTACTTTTTTGAGTCTTTTATCTTGTAGCGAATGAGCTGATCTGAATCCATACAAATAAAATGGTGATAATGTTCCTTGTATGGGTGATGGCCAAGTCCAAGCACGCACAAATTCACCTGAAAACTAAATTAAAAACAGCCATCCCATCTTAATTCTTAGGGAATAAAGAGTCATCACATTTTCCCCCTCGCGTACAGTATTGTTTGGGTCATTCACCGGGTAAACTGGTATAGATCTTCTGCCGTGGGACCGTCAGCCGTAGCTGGTTTACTCTCACAGTTACCTGCATTAGATGAGTGTTAAAATTAACCAAATACTAATTTAATGTCAATGCTCACACCCATTCTCCAAAAAGCCAATTCAACTCTGCTCTCCTCTCCCTTCTAAGCTCTTTGGAGATAAGCAGTCTTCACACTTCCTCCCCCACAACAACCTCCCCCACCATATAGAATGAGTTACTTACTGTGTAAAAGGGGCAAAGATCTTCCACTGAGTAATGAATTACTACAAGTGATGACGTGGGGCTTTTGGACCTCCACTTGAACTCACACTTTGTAAGATGACTAGGTTATCTCACCGCTTGTCACCACTGTCGTATTGGTTTTGTTTATCCCATCTAATGACACCACTAACGTAGGGCTTTTCCTCCTACGTATATTTACTTATAATTATGGTAGCGTGGTTTGTTAGGTTAAATATTAGTACCTGATGGGTACAAGGTAAGAATGGACAAGCAGTAGTTCCTTTACTTATATTTATTCTAGAGTACAACACATCCGACGCCTCAATGCCCCTATGCCCCCACCCTATGACTATCACAATCTATGATCTATTCGTGCCCCTGGCAATGTTCTAACTAACTGTCTCTGCCCTGGGTGGCTCTTTAAATACCCCCAGGGGCAGGGCGTGGCTTAACATCCAATTCTCCAATGAAATCAGTCAGATCTAGTCCAGCTAATCAGCGCCAGGTTCAAAGTGGAATCCCACCTACTTCCGGGGAGGAGTTATTGGGCATTTCTCCTGGGCGTGTACCTGCGTACGAAACACAAGTTCATGTTTCGTGCGGTTTAGGAAAGGGCTAACTCTCGGCCTTTCCCACCCTCCTCGGGTACTCCATGTCGGATGCCAAGCCTCAGGGGTCCGGTCACATATCTCCTTGACGCCCTCTACAAACACCGGCCGCACCGCAGAAAACAAGTGGGGAGAGTATTCTATTTCACCCTAGCCTCACATGTTTCTCTTCACGACTTGTGGTGTTTTCGAGGACCGAGGGTCCCTTATCCTGTAGGCCTCTTGGGGGGGGTGCATGGCGCCAGCGGTTAGTTCCAGGTGCCTAGCCACAACTCTTGGTGGTCCCAAGGGAACACATGGGCGGCACAAAAACTCAATAAAAGTGAGGGCATGTAATAGAATATCCGTGGCCTCGACTAACCGTTACCCCTCAAGAGCTGTTACAAGTTTCAGATTCTGGCTTCAGCATGGCGGGCTGGCTTCAGCATGACAGCAGCATGGTGGGCTGGCTTCAGCATGACAGAAGTCATACGACATCCCTCCCAACCAAAACTGAAATATCTCTTATTTCAGTCGAAGCATGGACTAGTTTTCCGGGAGCTCTTGGACATATCCTAGCTAACATTAGTTTACAATAGAAATGGGGCCGAATTATTTAAGCTATTTTCTAAGAATTCCTATACAAATTACACAAACATAACATATAGAGAGTACCTTTACAGACAACTAGAGCATGCAGGGTCTATGTCCTTGTTGGAAATCTGAAATACAAACATATTCTTATATTTAAACAACATAATTCCAGTGTGAAACTAATATTAAACATTAATTAAGATCAACAAGTCAGTTTAAATCAAAACATTAATTCATCTACTTCTCTCGTTTCTTTAAAAGACAAAATTGAGTTAATTACAGTAGGATTATGACTCATTTAGAACATTAGCAAACAATTAAGTAGAGTATTAGCATGTATAAACAGGTAAAATGCAATGGACTATAACATCAACAGTAATTTCTATAAGAGACCCTACCGTCATAAGTTCTATTCCTGTCATTATTAGGGGCATTGATTTGTCTTAAAATTAAGCCTTAAAAACTACTCCTGAAACAAAACATGTTTTACTTTCATATTATATTACTATTCAGAGACCAATGGATAGGACGACTTTTACTTTCTCTGTCTAGGACGACTTTTACTTTCCTCTGTCTAGGACGACTTTTACTTTCCTCTGTCTAGGACGACTTTTACTTTCTCTGTCTAGGACGACTTTCGTTCTCTCTGTCTAGGACGACTTTTACTTTCTCTGTCTAGGACGACTTTTACTTTCCTCTGTCTAGGACGACTTTTACTTTCTCTGTCTAGGACGACTTTCGTTCTCTCTGTCTAGGACGACTTTTACTTTCTCTGTCTAGGACGACTTTTGTTTTCTCTGTCCCTTGCTCATGAATTCTTGCTAGGTGCGATTCCCCGGTTTCCCTCGGGGATTCTTTCGCTTTCACATCCCCCGCCGTCCTTGCTGCAGGCCCAGGTTTGTTGCCATTTCTCCGTTACTCGGTTAGGCAGAGCAAAAAGGACAAGGACTGGGCCCCATCCCGCGAATCCTTCCAGCCCGGCTTTCTCGTCCCGCCCTCGGCCGATCTTGACTAAGACCACCACGCAGGAGACCTGCAACGTCACAGCGTTTCTCTTCCTTTACGGCCCTCGCACGTACCTTCGAAGTAGATCTCGGGATGAAAGTTTGAACCTATGTCACTACTACAGTTGTAAGAAAGGTTCCCTATGACTTCAGGGTACCAACAATGGCCATACGTTGGTAATCGAGGCTATACTTTGCCTCCCCTGCAGCTGCAAGTGATTGCAATCTCTATTCAATGGGCACTAGGGACTTGTCTGACGGACAGAATCTAAAGACTTTTAGAACTTGCAGGTCGGGGCTGCCTAGGAATAGGGTGGTGATGGAAGGTATGTGTCTACACAACTAGATTATTATTCCAAGATACTTAGGACTTAGCAACTGCTACATAGCATTACTCTACTATAAATGTCAAAAAGAATAATCACTGAATACTGAGAAAAGCCACTAAAGAGACATTCTTATTAGCAGTGGCTACAATAACATCAAGTATGAATTCAGTTAAAAGATACAAATCATCAAGTTACTGCTGATTTTATTTCAAAAGTAATAATTAGCAACAGGCCATTGAGAGATAGCAACAATATCAGTCAACATAATAACATTACTAATAATCATGATCTAAAAATAAGAATAATAAACAATGAAAATAAATATACTAAATCAAAAATATCAATATATATACAATGGAGACTGGCATTCAGAAGTAAGAACAGAGTTCTATACTTATTTTTCATAGTGATGCTTATTCTAACACAGTCTCCTTTAATATTCAAATTCCTGCTGTCGTAATCAATGTATATATATATAGCATAAGTGGCAACTTGCTGGCTCCACAATTTGTCAATGGGAGTTCTATCTATTCTCTAAACAGTTGCGACATGTGGCAAAAATATTTTAGGCAAATGGCGGTACTACCGATGTCTTATCAGTATTTATGCAATAACAGCATGCAACAATCTATCAACTGAAATAAAATGTAGGCACAATTATCGCCTAGCTTCGCTGGAATAAAAACAAAAAGAAAAACTCAAAGACGGCAACGCTCTGTTAGCAGCAGGAGAGGCCTCTGTCAGTTTCAGCGTCGCGTGAAAGGTAGGAGAGAGAGAGAGAGGTAGAGTGACCGTGGAATACGTTGCGGTTTTCACTCACAAGTCAGCTGAGCTGGGCCTCTGTCTTTTACTTGTACTGAAAATAAAAAATTGTCGCAGAGTATCTCTAATAATAAAATAAGTAAACAAATGAACGTGAACAAACGTTAGCAATGACTATCGATAGAGTCTTATGTTTATTGTCAGCGGCTATTCTCATTCCTGATTAAAAAAAACGAAAGCAAAAAGAACTTAGTGTACAACTGCAAAACTGTCGAAGCATAAATCCATTCCTCTCTGTTTAATCTTGATAAGGACTTTACTGTAACAGCATACACATCCTTGTCTATAATGCCAATCTCTCTCTTTTCATGCTATAAATCACTGATGAAATTAAAACAAAAAAAACTAAAATCATATGTGACAGTATCCCTACTATTATCAACAAAAGTACAAATATCCTTCTCTTAACAACTTCTTAAAAAGGACTTAAGTGTCATTAATTTTAACTTTAAAACTCAGCAAATAATCTCTAATAATCTCAATTATCTTTAATTAGCCCGATTGTAATCTAAAATTCATGAAAATGCTAGGGATTAACCATGGTTATCTCTGGATCATCTTTTCAGAATCCTTTAAGTAAGATTTTAAAGATTTCTTCAATACAAAAAGAACTATAACAAAAACGGGTATCTAAGAATATAAAAAGTCTATCTCTGTGTATGCAATAATAAAAACAAAAAGTATATCTCATTATCAACAGTAAGGAATACATTTTGCTTAAACTTCCAAATCTCGCACGGAGTTGTACATAAACATTTCAAACATAAAATATATATCTTCTTTTACTATCTCGAATTTGACTTATATCTGCTCTCTCAAATACGGGATACAGCTGTGTAACATTCTTGTTGTCATTTCGTGTCAGCTCTCACTCTTTCTTTATGACCAAGCCGAAATAATTTTGATAAAACGTTATCATGGCTAAAACTCGCAAAGTTTTACTTTATCAATCTAACATATCTCTTCAGACAAATAATGTATATACTGCAGCTAGCAAAGAAAATAAAGAATCATTCATAGATTCACGTCCTTTATCACGTAACATCTATCTTGGAATCTCTCGGAAATCGAATAATAATCTCAACGGCGGAGTAGGGGACAAAACAAAAATAAAACAAACTCGGCATTTCAACCATATCTGGGCAGGTGGAGAATTACCTTCTCATCCATATCCCTCACTAGATATTGCAACAGCGCATCACCTCCCATAAATACACTCTGATATGGCATGCAGAAGGACCTGGCAGAGCAGGGGAACGATCCTCGCAGACTCCCCAATCATGCTTCCTAACGGTGCTTTTCCGCGATTTCACCCCCTAGAGCAACCCTCCCATTATACCCCCAGTCATTCATACTCACTCGCATATCACTTTCAAGTCAATCATCTCCGTTCTGTAAAATTCCCTTTCATTTACAACGCCGGCTTTCCCCTTTCCCGGTCTCTCTGAAGAAGAGTAAAGGTGAAATCTCGGCTGAGCCGTGCGGTCACAGACTTCCTCACCAGTCCTAAGTCCCATTCTAACGAACAAACAAACATTCTACTCCCTTGAAGCTACGTTTGGGTGACACTGAAAAACCTTCCCTATTCTAGGACAGCACAAACTACTCTAATTTACTGTTACTTTCACCTGCATAGCGTGAAATAAAAAAAAACTCATCTCTAACTAATATCACGAAAATTTCTTATTCTTCAAAAAAAACATGCCACACACGTATCGTAAGATTAATTCCTTCATCCTAACACAAAAAGAACGATCTGTCGTTTATATCTTTCTCTCGCTAAAACATTACTCCCGCGGATAAAAACAAACAAAAAAAAAAGAAAAAAACTTAAAAACAGGCGCAATCGTAACACTCGATTTCTTACGCTTTAAGAAATTAATATAACAATGATTTTACGTACATTAAATATCAAGGATCAGTACAATTACTACGGATTTACAATAACGAGGTTGGGAGATCGAATGGTCACTTCCGCATTCCTTTCTCGAAAACCACACGTGGTCGATGAAACTCTTAAAAGCAGATGCACGTATATTTCTCACTATAATTCTTACGCTTTAGAAATTAATAGACTGTAATAGTGATTTCACGTGCATTAAATTTGTCAATTAAAAAAATCGATACATTCGCGTTCTTAAAATTCAATCTAGGCATTAATACAAATAAATGGAACACACTTCCAACGCAAATTCTTTATATTACTCAAACTATAACAAAAACGGAGTTTATTACTGCTTATAGCTATTAGTACAAATTATCCATGTTAGTAATGGGTACAGAAATTCTACTTTTATCAACTTATTAAGCGCCACACCCCTTATAAGCGGGTTGGCTGAGTCAAAGCATAACTACAAGATAAAATGGCGGCGTCCACCGACCTCAATTTCTTTTACTAATTGTCCCATTACTCACTGGATACAGATCACAAGTACTTAGCTTATTTTAAGGAGGTGGTCCTGGAGAACTTCATGGCAGAAGGCAAGGAAGGAGAGGGTTCTCCTTCTTTTCTTCGAGTAAAATCGTCGAATCGCCGTCTTCTTGGTCGGATCCGGCAACTTATACCTCTTGTAATGGGCATTTTCACTCAATGCTCCGGTCACACTTCGGCTTACTAAGAAATATCTTAGAAATAGTTCCTTCAAAGTTTTATAATATTCTCTATTTGAGCACTCGTCACTTCTCATCCGCAGACCCAAGTATTTCAGGAAGTCGGTCGCGGGAATTATGGACGGACATTCACGGTCTTTTACATTTGCGCCGTCGAGGTATAAAAGTGAATTCTTGACCCGAGGCGTCTTTACAACCAGGGCACAGGGTGGGGGCTGGGCCTGCTGCGTTCCCTGTGTCACCACGGGGTTCGGAGCGGCCGGCTGTTCGTCGATGTTTGAGGCGTCGGTTTCACTGTCGGCGTCGGCCAAGTTCCTTCTCGATGGAGCGGCGTCGGCGCGTGCTTGTAGGCGCCGCACTTGCTCCTCCAGTTCGAGAATTCTCCGGTGTTTGGCCTCGTCACTCATTTCTTGAATTGGGAGATGTTGGATTTCTGCTTTTGCCATTCTTATTTTCTTTTCTTTGCACTGGTTTCTTCTGATATGAGAGTCTCTTTGTATGTATTCCAGGCGTGATGATCGTACCGCACTGCCACCACTGACGTGGGGCTTTTGGACCTCCACTTGAACTCACACTTTGTAAGATGACTAGGTTATCTCACCGCTTGTCACCACTGTCGTATTGGTTTTGTTTATCCCATCTAATGACACCACTAACGTAGGGCTTTTCCTCCTACGTATATTTACTTATAATTATGGTAGCGTGGTTTGTTAGGTTAAATATTAGTACCTGATGGGTACAAGGTAAGAATGGACAAGCAGTAGTTCCTTTACTTATATTTATTCTAGAGTACAACACATCCGACGCCTCAATGCCCCTATGCCCCCACCCTATGACTATCACAATCTATGATCTATTCGTGCCCCTGGCAATGTTCTAACTAACTGTCTCTGCCCTGGGTGGCTCTTTAAATACCCCCAGGGGCAGGGCGTGGCTTAACATCCAATTCTCCAATGAAATCAGTCAGATCTAGTCCAGCTAATCAGCGCCAGGTTCAAAGTGGAATCCCACCTACTTCCGGGGAGGAGTTATTGGGCATTTCTCCTGGGCGTGTACCTGCGTACGAAACACAAGTTCATGTTTCGTGCGGTTTAGGAAAGGGCTAACTCTCGGCCTTTCCCACCCTCCTCGGGTACTCCATGTCGGATGCCAAGCCTCAGGGGTCCGGTCACATATCTCCTTGATGCCCTCTACAAACACCGGCCGCACCGCAGAAAACAAGTGGGGAGAGTATTCTATTTCACCCTAGCCTCACATGTTTCTCTTCACGACTTGTGGTGTCTTCGAGGACCGAGGGTCCCTTATCCTGTAGGCCTCTTGGGGGGGGTGCATGGCGCCAGCGGTTAGTTCCAGGTGCCTAGCCACAACTCTTGGTGGTCCCAAGGGAACACATGGGCGGCACAAAAACTCAATAAAAGTGAGGGCATGCAATAGAATATCCGTGGCCTCGACTAACCGTTACCCCTCAAGAGCTGTTACAAGTTTCAGATTCTGGCTTCAGCATGGCGGGCTGGCTTCAGCATGACAGCAGCATGGCGGGCTGGCTTCAGCATGACAGAAGTCATACGACATCGATGCAGGATTATAGTTTCGTAAATGCTTTCAAAAATCAGTCTTTTCAGGAAAAATAATGTCACAGTTGAGCCGATTTTCCGTCACGGGCTCCCTTTTCTTGGTGAGGGCTAGTTCGGTGCCTCCTATCGTAGGTCTTTGGTTTTGGCAGTATGTGACCGTTACGCCGAGTGAATGCCCTTTCTAACCTCAGGCCGTGGCAGGTTTCGAACCAACGACATGACGAATCTAAGTCGTGTGAGTTACCACCCGGCTACGGCGGCTGCAACATTTTGTCACAAATCACTAGATTAAAAGCGAAAGGAAGTATTAGGGACCCCCATATATACGAAGGAATAGCTGCTAATAAAGAAGAAGAAGAAGAAGAAGAAGAAGAAGAAGAAGAAGAAGAAGAAGAAGAAGAAGAAGAAGAAGAAGAAGAAGAAGAAGAAGAAGAAGAAGAAGAAGGAGGAGGAGGAGGAGGAGGAGGAGGAGGAGGAGGAGGAGGAGAAGAATTGAATGGCATGGTCTGAGTCACGTACATATATAGGAAATGCATTCTCAGAATAGCTTTCATTGTTGAAAACATGATAAAATATAAAAAGAATAATAACCCAACATAAACTAGCGTAATGTGATCGGTTTTACGTCGCGGGCTCCCTTTTCCATCGAGAGCTTGGACGGTGCCTTCTTGCGAGAGGCTTTACTTTGGACCAGTGTGACCCTTATCCTGAGTGAATGCCCTTTCTAACCTCAGACCGTGGAAGACCTCGAACTCACGACCTGACAAATCAACATCGCGAGCGGTACCACTTGGTCTCGGGGGTAGTATTTTCTCAAATATTTTAGGGATTGAAGTGATGAATAAAAGTCCTTAACTTTTACCTGAGGTTAGAAAGGCATTCACTTTCGGTAATTCCTTTCTATGGAAGGTACCGTCCTAACCCATAATAGTCAATCTTTTACGCTATTTAGATATAATGTTCTCGAAACCACCGGGTTGCGTTCCACCTCTTGCTATCTCGGGTTTCCTCAAATCCTTCACCATAGTTAAATTGCCAGTAAGTACATTTTTCAGCAATATTTTTTGACAGAGGTTATTCATGAAAGACTTCTAAAAAAAAACAGATTTATTCAAACTTCAACACATGAAAATTCCCAAGTAGGATTGAGTTTAATGCAGCTTTTTTATTTATTTACTTATTTTTTGTACTATTAATTTGTAATAGCCTTGATAATTGTGAAATATTGATATTTCTTTTGATGCACATACACAGTACATAGTACATTATAACCCAGTTTTCCCCCGGGTAAAATCCTTTCCCTCAAGATTTAAACTTTTTTGTGTATTCATGTTTATTACTTAAATACCTCTTGACAAATACGTGTCCTCGACCTGTTTGATACCTAGCTATTGGTCCGTTTTTACGTCACGGACTCCCTTTTCTGTCAATGGCTAAGACGTTGCCTACTCACGATGGACTTTTTGTTTCGGCAGTGCGATCGCTACCCCGAGTGAATGCTCTTTCTTACCTCAGACCGTGGCGGGTCTCAAACCGACGACTAGGCGAATCAAAATCGCGTGCGTTACCACCTGGCAAGTCGGCTACTGTTTGCTACACAACAACTAAATGAATTTAATCATTTTTCCCTTAGTCAGTAACACATTCATATCGCTTCCTAGCTAGCTACATATTTGAATTCTCAACATATTGTATTATTACATTAAATCAGATAGACTTAAAACTTCACACTGTAATTTCAGTCACTTTTTGAATCTCAGCCCATCCACAGTGCACCAGAAAACACAACCCACTGATGGACAATTACTCAAAAATAGGTAATTCTAAGTCGGTGAAAGTTAGATATATCTTATCTCTATTACTCAGAGTCTCTTAATGTGTTATCAATCAGAGATATCGTTATCTGTGAAATAAACTGATAGGAAGAACTAACATTTGCATTTTGAATTAATCCATTGTAAAAACGAGATGCTTAGCACTAAATGCTTTCATAATTAATTGATAAGAAAACACCTGCATTGTATTCTCGCGAGGTGGATTTATATTAATGTAGAAGGATAAATAGACCGTGTAATGGTAATGAAATTTTAAACAGTAGAGCTAATTGGAAGGAGTTAGTTTAACAAAAATAAAAAAGGTGTATAAAAAGATAGATAGACAGACAGACATACAGACAGATAGATAGATAGATAGATAAATAGATAGATAGATAGATAGATAGATAGATAGATAGATAGATAGATAGATAGATTCAGGATCAGGTAAAGATTTGCGACCCCAGTATATTAAATAACCAAGTAAAGTGTTAGATTAGGTTAGGTTAATACATAACTAGCCTCTACTAAAGTAACCTAACTAACCTAACCTAAGCAAGTTAATGGGTTTTCATATTTAATTTGGGGTCGCTAATCTTTTCCTGAACCTAAAGTCTGGTATTCCTGTTGAGGTCTGTTCTACAAAAATAATAGTTATAGAAAGTATTGGTATATCATGCACAGTATGTTTGCTGTTGAACAAATTCTTGAATTAACTTCAAGCCGTTCAAACCAAGAATATCAGCGCAACCTCAGTGTAGGGTTGGCAGCCCTTCTCACTCGCGGGAGCATAAGAAGCCCGATGCTACCTACGTACAGCCGAGTGGGGAGCAGGGTTGCCAACCCAACACGGAGGTTGCGCTGATATTTTTGAAATGAACGAAATTTGCATTCATTAAAATGATCAGTAAATAGTAATTAAATGGGACAGAACTATACCTGTATGCAAGAAATGTTGATAAGTTTAACCTTTTGCGATTACATTTAGGTAGTAAATTAATGACATTAATGATACTGTAAAGCAAAATAATAATAAAATAAAACAAATGAATATTAAAGATTCAATAGAATAATATTTAGTCGAAATATCATTTTAGGATATTCAATTAGATTTTTTTAAGATATATTTCAGAAATATTAGAACTGGTCATCTTCCTCCCATGTGATAAAGCGGTGGAGGTGAACCAGCTGCGGCTGTCGGGCCTCACTGTAGAATATCCGTGCCTGCTTAGATTGTGGATGACCCAAGCAGAATGGTAGAGGGGAGAAATGAGGCAACCCTTTATCCCCAAGGAGCTAACAGTAGTAATTAAGGTATGTGTTGGATCGTGGTGAATGCGTGTTTCTTGCCTCGGCCACCCCCCTTACAAGGGGAATGGAGCTGTATTTATAGACGGATGAAAAACAATATTAGTGTTTTAGTAGAATGAAAACAAATATAGAAATTTATTATTTGAATTTATATATTTATCCGAGATAAGCGAAATATATATTGAGATCAATGGAATCACATTCACAATGCTTTGACCATTAGAAGTTCTCAAAGAGAAAATGGGTCACAGAGTTCTGTAACGAAACAAAAAACAAAGCAGGGCCCTGTAACGAAACTAGGAACGAAACATTACAGAGCCTCTAACAAACCTAAGAATACACCAGGGTCGAAAAGCCTGTACTGAAACCAAGAACGAAACAGGTTTGCGGACCCTTAATGAAACCGAGAATAAGCCAGAGTCGAAAAGCTTGTATTGAAACCAAGAATGAAACAGGTTTGCAAAGCCTGTAACCATACCAAGAATAAACCAGAGTCGCAAATCCTGTCTTGAAACTAGGAACAAAACAGGTGTGCAGACCCTGTAATGGAACCAAGTATAAACCGGAGTCGCAAAGTCTGTATTGAAACCCGGAATGAAACAGGTTTGTAACGAAACTAAGCACGAAACAGGTCTTCAGATTCTGTAACGAAAGTAAATACGATATGGAGTCATAAAGCTTGTGACGAAATCAAGAATGAAATAGATTCGCAGAGCCTTTAACAAAACCAAGAACAAAACGGATTCGCAGGGCGCGTAACAAAACCGAGAACTAATCTAAGGCCCGATTTCTTAAACAGTGTAAACCTAGGGTACTATACTGTTAGTTAGCTAGGCACACACAAATGGATTTCATAAACGCAACTGACGCGGTTCTGTGTATGCCGAGGATCCCGAACGGGACCCTAGCTATACACAAAACCGCGTCAGATGCGTTTATGAAATCCATTTGTGTGTGTCTAGCTAACTAACAATATGGTATCATAGGATTACTCTGTTTAAGAAGTCGGGCCTAAGTCTCAGAGCCTGTAACGAAACCAACAGTGATATAGATTGTTAGAGACTTGAAACGACATCAACAATGAAAGGAATTAGCAGAGCCTATAACGAAACCAAAAACGGCACAAAGTCTCGGAACTTAAACGAAATCAAGAAATAAAAATTTAAAAAAATGTCAAAACCTGTTAGAACCTACAGCGAAATCAAAGGAAAATACATACGCAGTGGCAAAACCTGTCAGAACCCATAACGAAATCAAAACACAAAACAAAACGGAGTCACTGGTCCTCGTTTTGAAACCGAGGCCAGACCATTAATGAGTTTCAAATACTTCCTATCCATTCGCGTCACGTCTAAGAGCAAATATTGATCCATGACTTGGTACTTTCTTATGCCAGTCTCTATAGCTATAAGCATTTGCCTTCTCTGGAGGGAAAGCCCTCAAATAATGCTGATGAAATGGTTAATTAAGTCTTTTGTTTGTGTCTTTTAGAGGACTATAAACTCGTATAAAGTAAATAATTATGGCTTTCTCTCCTATGTAAACAATTACTCATGGCCAGTTATGTTTCCTTAAGTACCTTCTTCCTGAAAGGGCCACGCTGTGTCCATAAGAGAGAGAGAGAGAGAGAGAGAGAGAGAGAGAGAGAGAGAGAGAGAGAGAGAGAGAGAGGAGAGAGAGAGAGAGAGAGAGAGAGAGAGAGAGAGAGAGAGAGAGAGAGAATTTATTTGGGTCAGTCGTGGGCAAGATATAATTAATTGAAAACAATAGGAATAAGAAAAACGAATAATTTGTATAGGATATAAATACTCTAATTACTGAAATTATCTTAATTTTGGGCGTGATATCAAGAGAACAGAAACAGGATTGCATCAAAATAATGATGTTAATAATAATAATAATTATAATAATAATAATAATAATAATAATAATAATAATAATAATAATAATAATAATAATAATAATAATAATAATAATAGTAATATTATTATTATTATTATTATTATTATTATTATTATTATTATTATTATTATTATTATTATTATTATTATTATTATTATTATTATTAATAATACATTAAATTTGAATGAATAATGAAAGAAGTCACAATCAAGAATCAGCTGGAAAATCCGGCCCTCAGTCAGGGTGTACGTACAGTTACAAAAAAATAAATAAAAACTAAAGTCTGTTCGAGAACGAACTGAGGAATACACAAAAAAAAAAAAAAAAAAAAAACTGGCGGTTTGGCACACCTGAATTGCCTTGTCATGATTAAACAAGGTGAGGAGGAGGCAAGTGTTGGAGGAATTCCCCAGGTAACTCTTGCTTTATGGGACCTTAATTATATAACCTCACTTAGTCCATTAGTGAGCTATAAGGAACACAAAATACTGTAGGTTTACTCTGGGTACGTTTGCTGTCAAATATTGTCACAATTTTTCACTTTCGTGTCGATTTAACTGGGATAGTGGGTGCATTGTGAATCCTCCCTCTGTACTTTCCCCTCGAGAAGGGTAAAGACATGCAAGGGGGTTCTGGTAGGAAAATCCCAAGCAGAGTCATAGTAATTTTAAGCTAATGAGAGTTAAAGGGATGAGATTGGTAGTATGTTTGAGAAAAGAAGGATGGATATATTAGATCTGAGTGAAACAGATGGATAAAAAATTCCCAAAAGTCGTCTGCTTTAGGTATTCGGTATGTTTACTGTCAAATAGTGGGTGTGGGTGGGTACTGTTCAAATAAGGAGTTAAGCATCCTCTGAAGTCTCTCTCTCTCTCTCTCTCTCTCTCTCTCTCTCTCTCTCTCTCTCTCTCTCTCTCTCTCTCTCTCTCTCTCTCTCTCTCTCTCTCTCTCTTACTTTACATTTTCTTCATTTTTCACCTGGAGTGGGAGACAAGATAACTGCCTCTGTGTTCCCCTACATGTCGTCAAAGTTGACTAGATGGGGCGGGCAAGGGTACTTATAAAAGTCGCTTCTTATTTTCCTTCCTCGAAGAGTCAAGGTAAACTTTGTGGTTCTAGTAGGAAAACTAGGCATAAGAGGGGGTTCTGGTAGAAAAATGCCAACCAAAACCGTAGTCATTGTTCTTTGAGTGGGTTACTTTCCTCTCAAGAGGAACTAAATATAGATAGACAATCGTAATTTATTGTTATAAACTGTATGTCTTTACAACCAGCGTAAAGACTCTGAATTTTATTTCTGTCCATTCTCTCTTTACAACCAGAAAGACGTTGAATTCTACTGCTTTTCCAGTCGTCTATACAATACTGCCAGGTTAAAGAGATTGAATTTATCCCCTCTCCATATCTTTACTTTAAGGCTAGGTCAAAGACCTTAAACTTCACTTTTCTCCATGTCCTCTTTACTACCTGCTTAAAGACATTGAATTCCACAGCTTTCCATGTCTTCATTACTGTATAGACATGGTAAAGACATTGTATTCTACTACTTTCCACGCCTTCTTTACTCTACAGCCACCTCAAAAATATTAAATTCTACTGTTCTTCAGGTCAACTTTATTCTACAGCTAGCCAAAAACATTGAATTCTACTGCTATCCGTGTGTTCTTTACTGTACAGACTGGTTAAAAACATAAAATGCTACTGTTTTTCAGGCCTTCTTTACGCTACAGCCAGACAAAAGATATTGAATTCTACTGTTTCTCAGGTCTCCTTTACTATACAGCCAGGCTGAAGACATTAAATTCTATTGTTCTTCAGGTTTTCTTTACTCTACAGCCTTTTAAAGACACTGAATTCAGATATTCTCTATGTCTTCTTAACTCTAAAGTATGTTGAAGACATTATATTCTACTGTTCTGAACTCTACATCCTTTTAAATACTACTGCTCTGCATGACTTTTTACTCTATATAAAGGTAAAAGACATTGAGTTCTACTACTTTCCATGTCTACATTACTCTTCAGCCAGTTTAAGACATTGAATTCTACTGCTCTCCATGTCTTCTTAACTCTTTCACCAGCTGAAAGACATTGCAACTGACCTTGTCGAAGGTCTACAGCAACTGCACTGTAATTGTGCAAGCAAATCAAGTTTTTTTTGTCATCAAAGAGTCGGAATTCTTCTCTGCTTCCTGTTTTCTTAACTTGTATCACCAAGGCTTTAGAGAGACTGCAAATAGGTTCTTACTCACTTGCAATCAAGTAAAAATAATCCTTTTAGTTTCCTCATATTTTCTCATGTTATTAAAGCTTTAGAAAGGTTACATTAGGTTTTTTCTATTAAAGGTCAATTAAAAAAATCCCTCCTAGTGTCCTCATAGAGGATAAATCGTTTCCAGATTACCCTATTCCCTACGTCCTCCTCCATCACACCACACATCCCAATGTCCTCCCGCACCACATCCATAAACCACCTTTCTGGCCTGCCTCTCCCCCTCCTGCCATAGCAGCTCCAGCCTAAGCAGCCTTCTCTCAACGTACACCTCATCCCTCCTCAACACATGCCCAAACCATATCAGTCTCGCCTTTCTCGCCATGTTCCCCAAACCGCCAGCTTCAATTGATCCGGATTTACATCATGGACTCCCTTTTCTAGTATGGGATAGGACGGTACTTCCTTTCAAAGAACTTTTGTTTTGGCATAGTGAGACTATTACATTAAACGAATGCTCTTTTCTCCAGCATCCAATATCCCAGTCTAATTATTTCTTTCTTATAGCATTTTGCTTTATTAAGGCAGACACTTGATTAATTAAAAAACTGCAATGACTCAATGATGTAGGATTCACATACTATTAGCTAAATATGCATTTTGCTCCCCACTTAAAATTTATGAAGGTCTTATCCGTCCCTGCTTAGAATACTGCTCACACATCTGGGGTACTTCTTCTTATATTTATCTCCTTGATAGGGTTGCATCTAAGGCAGTCAGACTCATTAATGATCCTTCTCTTACTTCTAATCTGGATTTTCTCTCTTTTTGCCGTAAGGTATCTTCCCTTTCTCTTTTCTATTTTTACTACTTCCATCGCTGCTCTGGTGAGTTGGCCAGTTGCATCCCTTCCCCACTGCCGAGGCTGCGTAACACTCCCCAAGCGGCCTCATCTCACAGGTACTGTGTGGAGATTTGTAGAACGCGGATTGGTCGGTGCAGTGACTGCTTCTTCCCATCTACCTCCAAACTCAGGAACTCTCTTCCTCCTTCTGTCTTTCCTAATTCTTATTACCTATCATCCTTCAAAAAGCAGATCTATCGTCATCTCAGGGCCTAGTCCTCCATATCTCTGGATTCTCTGTACTTTGACTGTTTTTTTTTTTTGTCGGTCGTATTCCTTTGTGTGATATTACCTCATCTCTGCCTTGTACTTAACCTTTTGTTTTCCTTCGTCTTGGTGTTTTCTTGTGCCAGGGCCTTTATTGATTAGGGCAGTTTTTGACTCTCCCGGTGTCACACTCATAAAAAAAATAAGTAAAGATGACTTAGAAAACACAATCTTTCACATAATATTATTTTATATCTCCCTGTTAACATTTTGCTTTCTAATTTTCAGACGGGATTTGATTCCATAAAAAAAACTGTAACAAGAATTGCAATTTTCTCCTCTTCACCAGAGCACATGGGCCAGACACCAGACTCCCGAGAGAATCTAATGAAGCTCTCATTATTTAATCTTCTCTCGGCAGTTGGGATCTTTATTCCTTGCATTCTCGTCGTGTTTTACAATGTTTTTATTCTCTTCTCTATTATTATTTGAAGTGAATGCCCTTATGATATGTCACTGATAGACTATACTCTTTTTTCCTTCCTCTACTGAGAGAGCTTAGAGAATCTATTTTGTCTTGTCTATAGTTCTACAGATCTGATGTGAATTTTTGCACTCTCAAATATCATATAATTATGTTACAAAAAGAACCAATAGGATAAATCCAA